>VYZQ01005213.1:0-21808 GCA_013400655.1 Mystacornis crossleyi
AAACAAACAAGCAAAAATATAAGCCAGAGAAGGATATTGCACTGTAGAAAACTGGGCTCTAAAACTGCTTTCCATCACACAAAACTCCACTAAGTGAGAGAGTCTTGCCAACTGCAGCTGACAGTCACGCAAAGGTGAGGAATGGAATGAAGCTCACATGCATTTCTTGGCCTTTCCTGCACAGAATAATTCAGACATAATATATAAATAGAGCAGTGAAACAATTACTTTTTCACCTAGACCTACAACATCAAATACGTATAAATAAATTCTAGTGTTTTATTCTGTTGGGGGAAGGAATGGAGGGATTAAAAGAGAAAGGGTGACCTTTTTCAACAGGAAGTTTTGTAGTTCTGATGGCATTTACACCAGAGGGACTGCAGTAACTTGGATCTTGCAATAACCCAGTTTCTCCAACACGTTTGACCATTTTGGAGTCATACAGGTGGGAGGAAGGAGGTTAGTGTCTTTGTAAAGCTGAAGTAGTGTGTCTAGAGTAGGGAAGAGATGAGAGGGGGGCTCAGGTAAGTCTCTTTAGCCATTAGTTAGATTCTGGGCTCGTATTAGCTAGGGCCAGCTGGGCAGAAGGATAATAAAAAAATCCCAAACAGACAATTCTGCTGTTAATGGTATTTCAAGGGAGAAAATAGAAATGAGGGTGGGATGACTTACTGGTGGTGCAATCTTTGGAAAACACTGGGAGCAGGACTAGCAGATGAGGATGAAGGTCTGGGACATGTCTGAAGGTTGGGGAAATATTTGTCACTAAATCTCAAACCCTGTACTTTAAGGAGGATGCTAGAGAGACGCTGGCACACTCTGCTCTGAAATTAAAATCCATAAAACCTATGAAAAAAAGAGCTCTTATTTTTTTCTTAAAGTACCATGCTATCCCTTTCCCTTTGGGTTCTCTGCCATGATCCATGGGGACACCTGTGGAGAGGGGACATTACTATGCCTAAGTTAGTTTAGGTTTCTAAGCTCTTTAAAGCTACTGTATAAAAATCATATTTATGCCTAGCTTAAAACTTCAAATGCATCCTTACAAAGTTACAAAGGATCTTTTTCCAGAAAGCGGGGAGGGGGGGAAGCAAACGAAGAAACAAGAACACCTTTCAGATCCCTTCCCCAATACATTCTTTGTTCAAAATATCTTCTTTGGAACCACCACCAAATGACTTTCTGCCACCCAGCAGAGGCCGACGCACAGCCCGTGAGCAAGCTACCATCTCCAAAATGGTTCTGTCCCTCACTTCAGAGTGACCAGCCTACTTTACATTTTGAAAGAGCTAAACAACACAAACCAAGTTAGCTGAAAGTAGTTTTTACTTTAGACTACCATCAGGTGAAGGACTCCAATCCCTTTCAGGAACTTTTAAGTCCGTCCTAAAAAAATCTACGTACACACGCACGCACACACACACGCACACAAACCAAAACCAAACAGCCAAAGAAATAAAACCCAACCTCTCCCACTGGGATCTTCCTTGTGTAGATCATCGAATACTGGAGAGGAGTGGTGAGGTGACGGTGCTGTACACACACTATATGCAACTGCATCAGAGTAAAGAACCCTTTGCTGTTCACCTGGGGAAGGAGAGGAGAAGGATGATTCCAAACTGCCTCCGTAACCACGCGCTTCCAACCCAAAACAGGAGGTTCCAAGTGTGCCTCGCAGAGGGGCTCCCTTACCAACGTGTTTCTATGCAAATTTTACAAAAGGCTGTGGGGGTTAGAGGAACAGAAAGCAGGACTCAGGGAAAAGAGCAAAGCTTAGGAGAGGAGCCCCGAGGGACCAACACAATATAGGACAAGTCTCAGGAGACATGAAGAATTCAAGCAGCCAAGGCAGGGAGCATGAGAGAGCATCACAACTACAAAAAGTAGTCCATACAGACCCGTTGGCTCTAGCCAACTCTTCTGACCCATGTGCTGTGAGGAGAATTTTTTTTCTTCCTAACAAACATTACATTTTGTAAATCTATGATTTACATTTTGGTGTGTATTTTACAGTCACTAAAAAAATCTGAAACCCACGAAAAGGAAAAATCAAACACCTAGATCTGTATGAGCTTGCAACAGAAATGTGGTGGTTTGCTTTTCTTCCTTCAAATGAAAACACCGAATTTAGTTGTGCATGAAGCACCCAAAGCTGTGCTGAAGTGGTGCAAGTTTCAGGATTTACGCACCATGTACTATGTGTCTTTAGTACACATTTACTCCTAATGCAAGCACTGCTTCTAGCTTAAAACAAAAATACTGAAAAATTAACAAATGCCATTAACTGTCCTGGTTTTTTTAATCCAATAGTCTGAAAGACTAAATCATCTGGGGAAATACACCCAAACTCAAACTCTCGACATAGCACAAAACCATATACAAAACTAAGCAGAGTTTTGTCAGAACATCATTTTAGCTGAAGGGAATTCTTTTCTGAAAGGAATGAGGAAAGCAGAAAGAAGGGGGGGAATGAGAGAACATATAAAAGTTCTGCTATAAACAAAGATACAGCTTTTTTGTAAAAACCTCAGCTGCCTTTAAAATGAAAAACCTCAAACTAACCCCTCTCCCCCAAGTTGCCACTCTGCTGAGACAGAAGTAAGGAAGGAGAAGGACGGGCTTTGCCAAGTGAGCGATCACAGCTACCTGTGGATGGGGCAATGGGGGGGGGAAATAAAAAAAAAAAATGGCTAAAGCCACTTAAAAGTCACATGATTGGTTTGTTTTAAAGCAAGCAGGTCAATGTCATATCCACTGTTTCAAACTGCTTTGTTGGGAGAGGGGCTTGAATGATGTCGCTGTAGTCAGTCAGTGTGGGGTGGGGACAGATCTGGTGAGATTTTCAGGAGATACAGTAGGGTCCAGTCTAAGCTGTGGTGCCTCTCAGGCAGCAGGACCAGCCGGGCATCAGAGGTGCTCCTAGGCCTTGCTCTCCTCCACTTTGACTGCCTGAGGTTTGATCGCTCCTGTGCGCACTGGCTTCATCTGGTTTGTGGAGGCTGTTTCTTGCAGCTTCACTGCTCCCAGACTGGCTTTGTTATCATCCACCCGCTGCTTTGCCTTTTGACACAAAAACCGAAGCATTAGCTAGGACAGACACTTCTAGGCAGACAGAACAAGCAAACTTCATGCAAGACATCCAGTTTGCTCCTGTAAAACCTCACATTTAAGAATCTCAGTGTCTCACATACTGGCAATGCAAATAACATAAATACTCCACAGTAGAGCAGGTAATCCTCTAATCTCTCCTGACTTTCAAATCACACAGCATTACTCCGGGACTTAGTAAAACACCCACCTACCCAAGGGAAAATACCAGCTCCCACATGAAGCTTCAGTTACACAGGCCTTTCTACCTTGCTGCTCTCCTCTGCAGCCCAAGGCACAAACACAACAGTGTAGAAGAGCGGATATTTTTGGGCTGCACAAAGAACTCAGGTACACTACCTGTTGTACATAGTGTCCTTGCACAGAGCCCATGCTCACTGCTGGTCCCGACGGCTTCCCGCTGGGGCTGGCAGAGCTAGGCCTGGAAATCGAAGAGTCGACAACATTCATGGAGTAAATTCTACAATGGAATGAGAGCCTTATTCATGTGTGAAAGAAAAAAAGACAGCAAAGCAGCAACAGACAGGGCACGAGTCTGTGCCGTGCAGATCAGTGAGCTCCACAGTCCAAACAACATCACATAGGTTGGTTAGGAGAAAAAAAATAAATAAACTCAATGTCCCAAAAGCCTCAATGACGTGATGTGTCTAGACACGAGCACTCCTATTTTCAGGACCATGAACATTTATTCAGTGATCCTCAGATTTCCCACCTTCACAAGCCCACACCAATTCCAACCTGTCTTTGGGACTCAGTGAACAGGTAACCTAATGGACTTCCCAAAAAGCACCAGGTCAGATACACACACTGGCCCACACCCAAGAGGAAAGCCATGACCATGCATTTAGAGACAAGTATTTGGACTGAAGTGAGCACATCCTAGACACAAAAACCCAAGTGGATCTTATACAGGGATGACAGGTGCACGTTTCTCCCCCATCCTAAGGGGGCCCAAGTTCTGTGAACATCTCACCTGTACGTGTGTGGGGACGGTACAGACCCTCCGGAGGACATGCTTTGTTTACCATCGGAGAAATGAAACCCTTTCATTTCCATCTGGGAGGACTACAGAGGAAAATGAGTGAGAGAGTATCATCTTTGCATTCACATATCACTCATTACTTCATATAGACACTTAAGCCAAATCTTTGCCCTTCTCCCCATTGTGCCCATTAAAAGAAGAAATATTTTTCAGGTGAAGAAAGTGAGGCTTGTAAGTGAAACAATCTATTTGTATTAAAGCACCAAGCCAGCAGCACAAGCAAATACAGAACCTGGAAGTTAACTGCTGTGCTCTCTCTCCCCTATAATAAGACAAACTTATGATATGAATCCATCAAACCAGACATGACATTAATATACCTACTTAAATGGACAAGCTTCACAACAGAGTGAAATATCTGGGCAGTATTCCAACTGTGTCTGGAGCTCACCACCCCTCAAGCACTCTGGGGAAACCTGTGTAAACATGTAATAAAACTGGAGACTCCAAACTGGATGAAGGAAGGATGTGGCTCCCTGGAAACAGAATGATGACCAGCAGCAAAACCTGAAAACTGCTGGCTTGCACTTTGGAGATGAGGGGAAAAGGGTTCCTTCATTTTAACAGCAATCCTTGGCTTGGATATTTAAGGATCCCAAACAAGCCATTCTCCCCTTTAACAAGCAAGGAGTAAAACTTCAACGCAGGAGGGGTTACTGAATGCCATGAGCAGCACCAGGACTTAATCCTTACCTCCCTGCTGGCAGCAAGAACAGAAGGCTGGGATCCAGGAGGGAGGATTCTTCGGGGAGCTCCTACAGGCAGGTTTTGCCCCTGAGGAAGCTGGATGGACTGTGGCAGAAGCAGGGGCTGCTGGCCAGAGCTGTAGCGGGGCAGAGGCAGCTGGGAGCCAGGCACAGGCATTGTCAGCTGTGTGACAAGGACACGTAGTTACCTCAGTGGCAGTAACACTCTCGTGTTTGACATGCTGCCTCCCAATACCCTGACAGCACAGCCTTGCCAACAGGAAGCTCCCCAACAGTGCAGTCTGGCACGGAATAAATTCAAATCACTGTAACAGAGGGATTTTCACACTGAAATGGATGTTCTGGCAGGGCTGCCAACACCCTTATCACCGGGGTTTTTAACATGCCATCAAGTTAACCTAAGCGCCCCTGGATAGGGGCTCTCCTCCATGCCTAGAGCCCAGTTTCCCAGTCTTCCTCTTGGTCACTTCATGGGTCTGTTTTCCCTTGATACAATGGCAGTGTCAGACAGTGCAGTGTCAGGTGCTTTGTTTTCACCTTTGCTGCCCAAACCAGAAAATCTCCTACACCTTTACACCAAAACATTTTGAGGACTGGACCTCTAGAGAAAACAATGGGGACCATAGCTCCATGTTTTGTGGTGAGCTTCAAACCAGTGATGGACGTAATTAAGAGCAATTACAAAAAACAATGTAGCTCAGGGCTGAGGCGCCTCCTGTTCCCTCTGATTTTCTCACCATTGCTGGATTTGGGAGGTTCTATCAACACTTTAGAATAAATAAATAAACCAATCTAAGGCTGGCAAAAGAAACCAAGTTACTCGTTTATGACAGATAAAGCATTTCTTCAAATATTTACTTGGCCAGTATTCTCTGTGTTTTCCTCACCTAAGTTACTTTCAGGATTAATTCTTTACATCAGTCACAACATAAAAATCCCTCTGAAACAAAAAATAAACCTTAACAAGTTGCACAAGATAAACGTAAGATGAGTTTAATAAAATTATCAAATTTCTCCAGAGAATCAGAGCACATGCCCACAAACACAGCTATGCTCACAGAAGAATTCAATGTTTTTATGTGAACCATGCTTTATTAAAACATTTTCACACATTGAAATTCCTGTTAGGATTCTGCCAAACAGATCAGCAGAAGCTGTAAATAAGACTTGGACGACAAATGAACTGAGAAGACGGATGAGCCTTTAACACGAGTTCCTAGTTGCCCTGGAAGCTGAGGTGATGGGAGAGATGACTGGGATTTGGCTCTCAGAAGAGGTACTTTTAGGACAACCATTGCATCATGGCCTCCTCTGCATGCGGCACTGGAAGGTTTGACTTCCGAGTTACAAAATGACATCTCAGCAGGGACAGGCAAGGGATTAGCAACCATCTCATTAAATAAGGTGCTGCATATGTGAAACCATGGTTCACAGAACAGTGTCTCAAGGAAATCTTCTGCCTCTTTACAAAGAGTTTAGTTCACACAGACATGTTACAACCCATTCTCAGAAACAAGTGGCTGTGAATTAGCCTGGACCACAGCAGTGGCTCGCCAGTCCTGCTCCTAACCTGTGTGAGCTGAGAGTCCATCATCTGGGAGGCTCCCATACCAGCCTGGTTTATCTGCCCCTCATAAACCAGCGCCTGGCTTCCGTTCATGGGCTGATAGGGGGACCCAGACTGGGTTTTCACCACCTCCAAGGGCTGCATGCCTGGGAAGGCGGAATAGGGAGGCTTCAGAGCAGTGCCTCCTGTCAGGACCATGGTGCTGGGCTGGGACAGACTGGGGTGCATATACACCTGAGACCTGCAGGAGAAAAACACACTTCAGTCATTATGCACAAAACCTTTGGAGACTGCACAAACACACCCCGCCAATCCGTATCTGGCCTGCCATCAGTTCTCAGACAACCAAACTGACAGCTTAGAAATAAGCTGTGATGCCACTCTCCATTTTTAGTTACCAGGTTTTTTTACTTCCACTCTTAAGCTTTTATAACCACGTCCTTGTGTTGCAGGAATATTCAACAGAACAACATTGTATAGTATCTAGTATTTATGTTTCAATAGCCCACACTACAACCTGGGGATTAGCAGTTAAGGAAGGATTCAGGTTATCTAAAGTCTGCAGCAGTTTTGAAAAGCAGGAAAAAATCAGAAGTTAAAGATTCCAACAGCTCTAGCAAATAAAAAGGGTTTTTTTTAAACCTCAGTGTTTAGGCTTTTGAAGCACTAAGCACTAATTAAGATTTTTCACTCTCATGCTCCCTACACTGGCACTGTTATTAGGGGGAGGAAACAGCATTCCAACAAAGGGGAAAGGGAAGATGAGTGTGGAGTATCTGATCAATGTACGCAAAAATAAGGAACATAAGAGAGCAAGCCACAAGGAAAGGGAAACTGGAAGCAGTTACCTGAAGGGCTGTAAGGAGCTGTACATCTCCTGGGACTGGGAAACAGGCAGACCACCCCTCAGTCCAAGCTGAGCTTGGGCCTGTAAGGATGTGTGGAGGGAAATGGGAATCTGTTGAGCAGCAGCAGCCTGCAGAAGAAATTAATATGACTGAGACATACAAGAGGAGCCAGAAACTCTCCAAGGCTGTTAAAAACCCATCAGTTTCCTGCATGAGTCAATTTGCAGTGACAATTATCTACACTGTGCCTTTACCCAGCCCTGCATCACTCCCCAGAACAGCACCACTGCCAGGAAGACACTGCACAGGCACGCAGAGGTTGATGCCTGCAAGAGGCAGTTGATGGACACGAGGGAACCAACATGCTCCTCACAGAGCAGGCACTGACAATCCCAGCTCTCACCTGCCTGTACTCTACCTTGTAAGAGCTCTCCCCAGCCCTATCAACACCCTGGTTACCACTGAAGTTACTCATCAGTACTGACTGGCTGGGGAATGCACTGAAAGTCACTTCACCTCACACAGGCCTCAGCATCTGCTTCAGTTAAAACACATCCAAGGGCACTGGTACAGAAGGGGAAAAACTCCTCAATTCCCTTCCTTCAGTTTTCACTAACCTCTGACACCCACTGGGAAGCAGCATTCAAGGAACCTAAAGGGAGCCACACCTAAGTTCCTCTGGGCTATAAAAGGGAAAAATTACTGCTCGTTTCTTAAATGCCACTCTGAAGACTCGTTGAAAAACCACTTGCAGGCTGAATTGGTCCCTTACCTGTTGGTAGCTTTGCTGCTGAGGTATCGTCTGAGGGACCAGGCGGGNATTCAAGGAACCTAAAGGGAGCCACACTTTGTTCCTTTGGGTTATAAAAGGGAAAAATTACTGCTCGTTTCTTAAATGCCACTCTGAAGACTCGTTGAAAAACCACTTGCAGGCTGAATTGGTCCCTTACCTGTTGGTAGCTTTGCTGCTGAGGTATCGTCTGAGGGACCAGGCGGGGCTGACTTGCAAACACATGGCCATCCAGATAGAGGGGTGGAATATGGTTACCTGGACATCAGAAAAGACAGGCTGTAAATTCAAGGTACAGGGGAGATACAGGCACAGTAGCCTGCAGACATCTGTAGGTCAAGACTATTTCCTACCTCTCAGCAAGTCAACACATAGTACCCATTCAGAAGAGTCTGTAAAGCTCCTAAATCCACATACCAACATCAGCAGTAGCAGGATTGCTGAGAATTAATCGTTCCTTTCTCTAAGAGGCTGAATGTAAACCCAGGTTTCCCACCTCCACAAAAGAGTCAGACACTAGCGGTTCAGAAGTTGGTAACCTGTACTCCAAACTAAATGCCAGAAACCTACTCTGCAACCATCTTTGCAGCTAAGAGGGGCAGAAAGAGCAAACACGGTGCTTAAGACCTCGACACAGGCGATCTAAAAGCCACGTTCACCCCAAAGCATGGCACCAAGTAGTGACTGCTGTGCCACTCCATCTGTGCAGATCTGAACCACAGGATTAAGCAGCAAGATTAGGGTGGGTGAGGAAGGAAGTCACCTGACTTGGAACAATTTGTTTACCAGGTGGAAGCTAGTAACAGAGCCACCAGACATTTCACTCTGTTCTTGAATTGAGACATGAGAAAGATAGTGCATACATGAGAAGCCCTTTGGGACCCAGGAGTCAGAGAATCCCAGGACATTTCCTCTTTCCAAATGCTCTCCCTAGTTACACACACTAACATGACTGAGTTAAGTTTTTCCTTCAACTCAACGACAGCAACACCTTCCCCCCTCCCAAAGTTCTGTGACCTATAAGCCAGCTGTTGTTATTACATACAAAGAGCAAAAAGTGCTCTGAACCTGTGACTTCAATGGCAAAACAAGCAGAGGAATAGCTGATACTGGGACTGTTGAAGCCTCTCAGCCACAGGTCTCTTCCCTTCTATTCCACTGGGCACACAGTAAAAGGCAAGCAGGATCTACTGAGACATCCGAGAGACTCGCCACTGCACAGGGAGAGCTGGTTTGTTTTAAGCTTACACCAGTCACATTCCTCAAAGTGGGGAGACAGTCACTCTTTCTGTCTTGCCTGAGTTGTTAAGGTCAAACACCAGCCAGCCAGTTACTCTACCTGGAAGCTCTTCTCACCATACTCCCATCTACTAGAACCAGAGGATGACTCCCAGATAGCAACCAGACAGTGCAAATGCTGCTGCAGTTTGCAGGTACCTGGAATAGATGCAGAAGGTGCTACAGACGCCACAGGCATGGGAGGCATAGAAACTCCGCCAAAAGAGCTGTAGCTGACACCGTTGGAAGCTCCAACACTGGAAGGAGGCTGGATGCCTGAGCCTGCACCTCCTGGGGAGTTCTGTTCCGGTAAACTCGGAGAGTTTTCCCAAGCTTTACGAGCAGACTCCATCTACGGAAACAAAGGACAGTAACTACAGACAGTTCAAAAGGGAAGGGGACAGTACCAAATTGCTAAGGGGACAGTACTAGAATTGCTCATCTGTGTCCTACGAGCTCAAATTCACTGCAGTCTAGGAATAGTGGAAAGCTGGCAGGTCTGAGATCAGGGGATTCCACAACAATTTCTAATGGGCAAGAATCCTTCACAAATACTCAACCCCCTTGGTATTTGCTGAGCTTCTAGAGTTTGGGGTGGAGGCGGCTTTTGTTTTATTTTGTTTCGTTGTTGTTCTTGTTTGTACACTTGAGTGGGTTTTGTTTGGTTTTTCCCTCTTTACACCACCAGGCTTCTCAAGATCCCTGAGCAGCCACCTTACCCAGTACTGAAATAGAAAAGCTCTTTTGCACTGGTTCTACAACTGGCAAGGACTTCCTGCATCCAGGACTTGAAACACACACCCCTGCATTCATGCTGAATAGCACAGAGGCACAAGTTTTACAGAAGCTCATTCAAGTTTAGCAAGACCTAACACATTCTGGGAAAGATCTCTCCACCGTCACCACTCTGCTCACAGAGACATGGTATCCACACACCTTCAGCTTCCTTACCTTAAGAGTAAGGTCTGCAGTGGGGAAGGACATGGGGTTCAGGCCGATGCAGCGCTGGAGGTGATGATCCCTTCGCAGGATGGGAATGGACTGTGTTAACCCTGCCTGAAGGGAGAGTTGTAAAAGGTGAGTATTTGTGAACTCTGAGGAGAATGTTATGAGCCACCCGAGGCTGACAGAGTCTCAGCTGGGCAGCTCCAGTAACTGCACCTCAAAGAATTCAGTCCCCAGTGGTACTGCAGGAGCCAAGTACCACATTCAACAGGGATCCATTCTGCTCTTGCAACAGAGGAAGCTTTGGTTACGTGCAAAGACGCCCCTCTATGCTGAACTATACCAGCTTCCACTTAAAAATCAGTTTGATCCAGTGACTTCCATCTGCAGAAGAGTTCTCCCTCCTGTACCATATTCAGAAACTACTCAAGTTTCAAACAACACCTGTTTCTGAAAAACCGTTTCCGAAAAGAAACACCCTTCAAGACAAATCTCCAAAATCAAAACCAGACAGCCTGCAAACTTGAAGACATTTCAAAAGCAGCTTTGTGTGTATCTCACACTGCTGTCCACAGCTGAGCTACCAGCTGGGTTTTCAGTGTGCTCACTCTTGCACACAGAATAATGAAATACCCAGATGGATGGAATAAGCTGGGAAACCTCCAAAAAGGCCTGGCCAGCACATTACAGTTCTCTGCCTTGCTGTGGCAGATGAGACCTTTGGAGGAAGTTGGGCAATCAGGGTCTGAACACGCCACTATCTGCATCACAGCCATGTCCACGACTTGTGTGTCTCAGGGGAAGAGACTGGACATCTCAGGGATGGCTTTACATAGGTCACAATGATAATGAAGTTTCTCCCTACATCACTTCTGAGTTTGTGACACTCATTTTACCAAGCTACCTCAAGATTTCCATTTTGGATTTTAGTGACATGTGCTGCCTAAGCATGAAATGTGAAGTCAGACGCAAATATGCTTGCTCTCTTTGGAAGCATCTGAGGTTTACCTAAGGAGTACCTCCAATGAATCAATGTCAAAAGAAAAAAATACTTACATTACTGGCCAAGGCATCCTGCAATTTGGTGACAGGGTTAGCTGCAGTGCCAGAGGCAGAACCAGGTGGCAAGCTGAAGTCAGAGTCCTGAAAAAGGTGAACACATAAAATTCAAATCCAGGTCCGTGGGCCACGCATCTGCTTCTTGTGGTTAATGACTCTAGCCTGAATCATGACACTACAAACTAAAGATTGGCCTCCAGTAAGCCTTGCTGCAAACGGAAAACACTTCTCAGCACTCAGCAGCAGGCAACCCCCAGAGGCACACAAAAGCTTGGCCATAATTTTGTCCCTCACCTCTGCTACCACCCCAGCTGGTCCTTGGGACAGTATTTCCAAGTGGATGCTACATGTTTACCAGGACATCTTGAGTACCTGGTTTGTGTCAGTAATGAAATCTAAGGCAAATCTACAGCTGGAAGCTTCCTCTAAATAATCCTTCTGCCTCAAACCACCTTTCATGTCTCAACAAGATCAAATCACCAAGAAGATAAAATTAAATTCAATCCTCACTTTAGGATTTACTCCAAATTCAATGGGTGGCACAGGAAGTACAGAATCCACGTGAATTTCCACCCCATTAACAGGGGGAATATTCCCTTCCAGCCGTTCCGTTCCCTCCGAACCCTTTCTGTTTTTCAGGGAGCGTTCGTTGCCGATTGGTCCAGGCTTGTGTTCCTTGTTCTGTCCTGAGCCTTGATCTGAATCCTTAACAGGAAAGCAGAGAGGCTGAGACACAAAGACCAAATAACCCAACCTCAAGCCTTAAAAATGCTATCAAGAACAACACAACCACTTCACAAGGTCTCTCACTGCGCTCCGGCTTGGCTGCAAATCCAGATTACCTTTTTATCAGTTTGCTTCTGCACTTGCTCCTTCTGGCAGTCAGGCTTTGGGTCCACCAGGCCAGCCCCATTCATCTCCTCTGGTTTGAGGGTGCCATATGGAGAACTGCGCTGAGAGGAGGTCGCGGAGGATTCCCGAGACTCCGCGCTCAAGTCAATGCCACTATCCCCCTGGCTGCCTTTAAATCCCTGCTATGCAAAGCACGAAATGTGTTAAAGCCCCGGACTCCGACCCAGCGCCACCGAGGAAAAAACATCCCAGAAAACAGCAAGACCACGTCCCCTTTTCAAATCACCATCCTGGTTAACTGTAAGGGAGTTGGGCCTGACCTGCAGCACCCCTTGGCTGCTCCTTCAGCTCTACACAGCCCTGAGACAGGTGAACTGATGCACCAACCGGACCGTGGCTTCAGAGTGAGGAAAAAGTGTCCCACAGAGCAACTAGGTGAGACTGCCAAACTCACTTCACATGTGACCCAAGCCAAATTTGAACTCTTGGTCTTCAGAGGTGAAGCGTTCAGGAACTCCTCTGCCCTCCCTGCATTAAGGCTACAGCTACACACTGCTCACAGGCACGAGGCACAAACAGGACCTATGGGATTCCACCCTCCTCGACCACAGTCTGCATGCAGTGATGAGCATAACCCTGGAATAGCTCTACCACACAGTTACTCCAGATTTATACCCTCACACAACACCAAGCAGTGCTTGGCTCTCTAGGTCAAGATTTGAACGGCGTCAAGCTCAAATTATAACTGCAAAGAGACAGTTTAAAATGGCACAAGCAAAGCTGAGAATCACTAAGCACAGATGGAGCAACGAGAAGCATAAAAGCCACCTGCATTAATACTTTATACGCACAATACCTGAAGGGCACATCAGATGCCACTCACCTCAGTGGTGCTAGACTCAGTACCATTAAAGGTATTTACAGGCTTGCTCCAGGAATCACTGCCGGGAGACTGAACAGAAAGTGCTGGAAGAGAATGGAGGGCAGGGTTCAGCTGCTTGAAACACAGCTGTGAGCACACTCTGTACACATGACACCATTAACCTTCCATTTCTCAACATGACAAAGGGTATTTTCACCACCTCAGAAAGTTACATGTTGCCCAGGTATCTGAGACATGATACCACAAGAGAATACAGGGTATGGAGGAGTTAGAGTAGAAAACAGGGAGGAGATTTCTCAGGGAACACAACAAGAGAAAGACAGGACAGAGAGAAACAAGGGAGGCACTAGCGATTCAGGGCTAGAGATGAGAAAATGTAGGAAAGCAAGATGAAAAGAAGTCTCAAGTAGATCCAGCCCAACCAGCTAGAAAATGCTGTATAGTAGGATCTTGATGTGAAACAAAGACCCAAGAAATAGATTAGGAGACTGAAAGGGCCAGCAACAGGAGCAGGATGGCTGAACAGCAGAGCCTAAAACAGATGCTACTCCACGTCTGCCAGCTCCCCTCCCACTTCCAGCATCAGACAGGAGGTTTTCTCCTCTGAAGCATGGACCCCATCCTTGCTACACACCCGAGGACTTCCCAGCTCTGTGAAACCCTTTGGAACAAACAGACCCAAACTTACCTGGGCTGTTGCTCTCCCAGATCTCTGTGCCCAGGCTGTTTCCAGACACCGTCACATCGCTCTGCTCCAAGCACAGGCTGTTCTGCTTCTTAGCAAACCGAGGCGGAATGCGCGACTGAAGGACGCGGGCCTTGGCTGGTGCCTGGGACAGGACAGGCGCAGTGTCAGACTGGGAGGCTCCCCCGGTCTAACAAGACTGGAAAGAGCTGCCTTTGGCAGTGGGAGATTTTCTTCTGGCAGTAACACAGTGAGAGTGCCAAGTGCCCCACTGCTCCTGCTGCCCAACATCCCACCGACCACAGCCAGCAGCTGGCTTAGAGAGCCAAGCTGCTTTGGATGAAGACCACTCTAGAAACTTAACTCCCAATTAACAATTCTGCAAGCTAAGAATAGCCAGAAATCAAACTCTCCTTTTCAGACCAGTGGCCCTAAACATGTTTCTGGGGCCCAATACACGACCTGTCCTACTCTGGCACTGTCAGCTCTATGTTCTTCTGTTCATACAAACACTTTCTGGGGCCCTATTTCTCTGACTGCAATCCAAACCATGTAACAGATCCAACTTTCCTGCCTTCCATTCCTTACCTGAGCAGCCTGTTCCTTCTTCCTTCGCTCCTCTTCCAGCAAACGACGCTGCTTTTTAGTAAGAACCTCAATGAAGCCTTCCCCTGCCATGGAACCAACTTCATTTTCTTCTGCTGTGTTCGACACCCGATTATCAATGATGGTACCTGAACAAAGCACACAGGGGAAATATACAGTGCACATGTACATGCATATAAAGCTTTATAATTGCAATAATTTAAACAGTGCACTCCGAAGAGGATCCACGCCACAGTAAATTCACCTAGCAACATCGCAGCTACATTTTGAAAACAAAATCATGACAGTCTGTTGACATCTACCAGCCACTTTATCTCGCAGGACTTTGTTGCCTCCTCTGTTTTAATATGAGCACACTTCAGCTGGAGAGCCTGGGAATGGGAGCTGTGCGATAACTCAGGTAATCCTCTTTTCAGAGATACTCGTTTTTTGCCTCCCTGCCATTAGCTCAAACTCAAATTCCCCTCTCTGGATGCTCTCTCAACTTCCTTCAAACAACATAAATTTCAAGCCCAAAATACATTACCATCATAGAGAGAAATACAGAAATATTCTCCCAAAACACAAACTTTCAATAGAAGAAACATTAGAGACATTGTCCGATTTGGCTGGAAAGTGTATGTTTAAAATTTAACAACAATTTTACCTTCCATGTTTTTCTATTTAGATACACAAGAATTTTCTTGTTTCTGTAAACAAATGGAAAAAAGCCCCTAACCTGATATTAAAAATTACACTGGATTGAATCAGTCTGGCTTGAAGTCAGCCAAAATGTGTTATCCTCTTAAAGAAACAAATTCATCAAGACACTCACTTCCATAACTCAGTTCAAACTGTGACAGGGCCTCTCCCTTCTCACTTGCTCTTTGTGCAGTGGATTTGTGCTCCTTCTCTGGCTTTTTACCTGGCCCCTCAGCACTGTCCGAGTTCACATGGGAGGCCCTATCCAAGCTGTAAATGGAGTGGCTGCTCCCACCACTGGTGTTGCCAAGGCCTCCTCCTTCTTCTGGAGACCTACACAGAAAGAAGGCAAAGGATTTAGTTTTGTCAGTAGAACATGAGTAAAAGTAACAAGAAGAAAATGCATGGGGCGTGTGTCCACTCCGTCAACATCTGTACATCAGATCACACATCAGGAAATAACATTACCTTTTGCTCTTTATCAGGGTCCCGTTCTGCTGGCTCTCGTATCTGGAAGCTGCTCCCATACCAGTCCTGACAGACTGCTCTGCAAACCCTGCTGGCTCAGCCTTGCGGCTCTGCCTGTCCACCAGCGGCCTTTGGCTTGAGAAGCTCCTCTTTGCCAGTTCCCTCTTCTCTCCCAAGCTCCCAGTGCCGAGGCCACCTTCCAGCTGGCCCTCACTCTCTGGAACTCCATCTCTTCTCTCCCGCCGCTCGCTGAAGTCACTGCTCTCAGACGCTGTCTCCCACTCCTCGTTGGCATGGTCCGAAGAGTTCTGGTAGGACAGCTCAGGAGAGCGTCTGCCCGAGATGCTGCTCTTCTCTGCAGGGCTCAGCTTGGGTCTGCCTGGCCACTGGCTGGGCAGCAGGCTGGGGCCTCCCTCCTCGGGGTTCCACTGCCCAACCAGTTCCCTTTCCTGCCTGAGGCGTCTGAATCGTGGGGGCTTGTCCTGGCGGGGAGGACGCCGCCTCCTGAAGGGCCTGTTCTCTATGTTCTCCTGATCTGCTGAGTAATCCTCCTGGAAAAAGTGCCTTTTGTCATCCAGATGACTCTCATCAAAAACCCGGCTGGAGAAGGAATCCGTGTGTTTGTAAGAGTCCTGAATGTAGTCCCTGTCAGACTGCTGCCTGCTCCCGAAAGTGTCTGATGGAGACGAGTGGTTGTACTCCTGCCACCCTCCTCCCCCACTCCTGCCTTGCCACTGGCTGGGCTCCTTACCCATGAATCCCCTTCGCCCATAGCCAGAGTTGCTCAGTCTTGGTGGCAGTGATCTCCCAAAGGCTCTTGGAGCCCTCATCTTAGGATCCAGGCTATTGTGATCATCTGAATAGATTTTGTTGGACCTCCAAGACTCTTTGAAGTCTCCCTTTTTCAAATCACTGTCCTCCCTGTCCAGCACAGAGCCTTCATTGCTGTTTTCGGAGCCCCTCTGCCGGCGACGCTTGGGGAGCTCCTCGTACTCTGATCCTTCACTGTGTGTCTCGCTGGCAATCCGGCGCCTTGGTTTGCCTCTGGGGAAGTCCTCTGGCTGGTTGAACTCCCGGAGCCCTCGGCCCCGGCTGCTCCTCTGGTTGTTGTAGATCCCCCTGCTGCTCACAACTGTGCCTCGGCCTCTGAAAGTGAACTCTCTGAAGCCTCTCCCTCGCCCACGCCCTTGACCTCTCCCACCGAAGGCTTGCTCCTCATCAATGAAGATCCAGTTGTTTCTTTTAGTGGGAGGGAGATCACTACTCTCCCTGGATAGTTTGTTCTCCCAGGTTCTTTCTGGCTTCTCTTCCTCCTCCTCCTCTTCCTCTTCTTCTTGGGATTTCTCAGCCTCTCGTACAAGGCTGGTTTGGGAAGAACCTTTGTCATCCAGCAGGTAACGCGTGGAGTTCAGCAAGGCAGCAGAGTCATCTGACTCGTTTTCTACCTTCTGAACAGCTGCCTTCTCCTTCAATGGGCGTGAGCTGTCCTCTCCCTCCAGTTTAACCTTCTCCATCTCCTTCTCCTTCTCTTCCACCTTGAGGGCTTTCAGGACTGGTTTTTTAATGGGGCCTGACCGCCGTGTCCTCCCCATTTGCTCCTGGTGCTGCCCGCTGGTGTTGCGGCTCTCAGGAGCCCACTCTGCTGTCTCTTCAGTGGCCTGTTTGGTATTGGCTCCTTCTTTCTTCCACGGGTCAGCACTGAAGGACTGCTCATCCCGGGGCACTTCTTCAGCAACTTCTGCTGCCGTCTCTGCAGGTTTCTGATGGTGGCTGATATCCCAACCATTATACTCAGGCTTCTTCTCTGCTTGGATAAAATCAGGCTCGAGGGGCGAACACCT
The DNA here is from genome assembly GCA_013400655.1 of Mystacornis crossleyi. Classification (NCBI taxonomy): domain Eukaryota; kingdom Metazoa; phylum Chordata; class Aves; order Passeriformes; family Timaliidae; genus Mystacornis; species Mystacornis crossleyi. The sequence continues at coordinate 17,361 of VYZQ01005213.1, forward strand.
CAGGTTCGCATGGCGGCTGCCAGCAGGACAGGCTTCCTGCACACTCTCCTGATGCTGAAACAAGAGATCCTGGCCTATCCTCTGAGAAGACAGGCAGCTGTCAAAGTCTGCTTGGGCCTTCTTGTCAAAAGCATTCAAATACTCCTCCCCTCTCTCCTCAAAGAGATCTCGCTGAGTGCTCAGGCTCTCCGGCCTTCCAGAAGCAGAGTAACTTTCATTTCTGAGAACGAAACAAACAAATAAACAAAGTCAGGTAATGCAGAGCACAGCACATCTCCAAGGGCCCAGGCTGGACACAAGAGGTGAAAAGAAATAAACTGGGGTTTATGATAAATCATGAGGCAATGAACCTATAAATACCAAAATGCTGGGCAGAGTTGCTGCGGCCCCAGGCTCTACTGCCTGGTTTGTTAAATCAACGCATGATAAAGAAAATAGTTCCTATGATGGGCAGCCAATCTAAGAAATCAAGGGAGATTCAACCTCCAACAATGTGGAGATCTGAAAACAAAGAATTGGTTTTAGAATGTCCAAAAAACATAGGAGACAAACTAAAAAGCATAGAATTTTTAACTTTTGATTTTTGTTTATACCTTTCCATGTAGGTGACAAGTGCCCCTATCCCTCTGAATAGCCTCTAAGCTGGTCAGATAGAAAACTTCTGAATAGCTCAATCTGTAAACATCTCCACAGCAAAAACACTCAGGAGTGTAAGGGTGCTCAGAGACATTTCCGGACAGCTCTATACCTGCTTTTCAGTAGGTGACTTAACAGCAGCACCTCCCATCCCAGCACACATGAGGACAGGGGAATTCTGCACTCACCTGGCATGCAGCCCCTCCATGCTCAGGTTGTCAGCCTGTTTTTGATGTGACAGGGAGTATCCTTTGCTCTGCAGAGGTGTGTAGCTGTCCTGGCCCCACATTGGCACAGGATCCAAGGGAGCAGTTTTCCTCTCTGCCTGCCCTGCCTGACAGTTCTGATCTTCAGACCGACAGCTGCTCCCACCGATGGAGTCCTGCTGAATCATGGGCTTCATAATTCCTGCTCGCGACAGAGTTCATGTCATTAGCACTAGGATCTCACAGACAAGAAGAATTTAACAATCTCCTAGCTTGACTCCACTCCCCCTTTCTTCTTGGGCAGCAGACGACTGCAGCCATGGAAACCCTCTTGTAAAGGGGAGCCTGTGCTTGGAAAATGCACAGCTGGGAAATACACCTGGAGTGACGCAGAAGATGACACAGCTCTCAGAGCCCAGCCCACACAGACACTACACAGCATCACTGGCTTAGGATCAAGCAATCCACAAACTCTAGGGAATGATCTATACATCTTGATGTTTACATTCACACCTCTGAAGATTAGTAACAAGATAGGAAGGTGCATAGTGCACACAGTTCAGGAACTACAGGGTTTCTCCATCACATTTCCTAAAAGGGGTCTATTAAGATTTTACATGATCACAGTAACTCCAAAACTCATCCTTCTCCTCCAGCAAGCAAGATCAGTGGATCTGCTGCCCTTTCCTCCAAGGGGCAAGATCAGTCACATCCGCTAAGGTCACAAAGCAGTCAGGGGAGGTCTCCCACTGCAGTGTAGAGAATGGACAGACCCATGTCCACATGTCCTCTCTCCCAGTCTCCCACCACTTCCCATTGCAACCAACTTTCTCATCCCTAGAGAAGGGATGCCAGTCAGAAGGCGAAGTCTGGACAGAGGTTAAGACACACAGCAACTTTGCAGATACGAACCAACTCAACAGCCTAGATAAACACTGACAACACCTCACCTGAAGGGTGAAGGGCTGAAGGGTAGAAATCCACAGGGGTGCGACTCTGGGCCATGCGAGGGTCCATGTAGGAGGGCATCATCATCCAGCGGGGATCAAAGCCGAGCATCTGCGGGTGCGGCGGGTAGAACGTCCGCTGGGGATGGGAGTGGGACGGGGGAGGGTAGACCTGCTGCTGCCAGTGCTGCATCTTGTACAGCTGCTCCTGCAGGGAAGAGGATGGGTCACTGGATGTGGCTGTGGGGCCAGGAATCACGCTGCCATACTGGTCAGCCAAAGGAAAACACATGCCATCCATCAAAGGCTTCATCCCATATCAGATGGGAGGGTGGAGCAGAGAGGGGCAGTTCACTACCAGCCGTGAATGTGGCAGTTGTCATTCTGTAAATACCACAGCAGCCAGACTACCACGCCACTGTGGGCCAGGCTTGTGGCCAAACACAACAGAGCAGCTTTAAGACCACAATTTGCATCGTCTCAACCCTCCGATGAATACAGTACAGCTTTCTGTCAAACACCACTTCCTAACTGGAACCAAATACTTTAGAAGATGTTACATTTTTCAGGAAATGCAACTCTAATTTATTTAGTGTGTATATATATTAGTTCCACCCCTGTTAGCTGAACAGATTAGATAAAAACAACCTAAACCAAATTAAGAGAGCTATTAATATTTTACAGTGTTTCCTGTGCATCCTCCAGAGACGGGCTGGCACTTGCAGGTTGTTTCCCCATCTCCCACATGGCCAGTCCACCTTCCCTTAGCTGAGAATTGTCACAAGGTTAATTTAATTTGACATTTAACTTTTTGCTGAAGGTCCAAAAAGAACATTTATTTGAAGGGAATCTTGTGTACTGAAGAAAGCTTTCAAACACTAAACAGCTCCAATTAACGTGAAATGCATCTACTTACCTGTCAAACTTGCCACCATCTTTTTTAGCTAAGTTTACAATAGTGTCAGATACTGTAACTGTTTATTAAAAAAGCCAATCCCCAACTGCAGAGCAGAAGAGACACCTTTAAATCTGAATCTGACACATCATTACAGCACGGAAGGCTCTGATAAATGCAGATTATATCTACATTATCTAGGCCTCTGGTACCTCGGAGAAAATATTTCCTTCATGATACCAACACTTTTCCATTTTATTCTTTTCATGGAGCTACCAAAGCAGCAATACAGGCCAGCCAAAACATGCACTGCCTCATACACACTAAAATCAAAGAGGATAAGAGAAAACGAAATAAAACTCCGTGTTCTCCCAGTAGCAATGACCTGTGGTATTATTAGCATGACAGCAAAGACATCCAATTCTTTTTAGTTTAAGAGCATCTCTTTTCAAGAGTAACATTAAGCAGCGTTTGCTGCTGTACATCTGAATCATGAAAATGTCAACTGCTGAGCAACGAGCACAGGGAACATCCATAAAAGAGCAATTACTGAGCTTCCAAGCAAAAGCCAATTGTGAGCTCTTCGCTAAGATCTACAGCAGCGTTGATTATATCACATTTCAAGTGGTTATTTTATGAAGAATGGCAATTAACTTCGCATTACGTGAAGCCTGAGTACTCTGTCCGCTGGTTTGGCTCTGCTGCCCTGCGGAGGCTCACTGCATCTGGAAGCAGAGCTGCACAGCACGTGTGGCACATACAGCACTGACATGTCAGGCAAGAGCCAAGATGCACAAAGCAGTTCAGCTGGTATCTCAGTGCCCCAGAAGAGAGTTTCAATGCAACAAAAATGAAACATTTAAGACCAACCATTTCCATGGTGCAAAGAAAACAATGATTTGAAAGAGAAAAAACCCGAGTAGGTAGCAGATGAGAGTGGAGCAGAGCAAAGGACCAGGCCTCTGCAAAGGCAGGAGGCTGAATGAGAAGTGTGCCACTCCAGAACTCCCTCCCAGTCCAGAAGCAGTCCAGCAACTTGCCAACCTAAGCTCAGTTTGCTGTGGCAAGCAAATGGCTGCCCATACCTATAGTGGCAAGGGCACAGCAAGTGCTGAGTGAAATGGAAGCAGCTGAACCCCAAGGGTTTTCCCTTCCCTTGTCCTGTGGATTCAGCCACTGCAGCAGTTCTGAACAACAGCAGCTCATCTTGGGCCAGAGAGCAAGAAGAGATGTTCATCAGGTTCAACGCCAGCCCGAGGAACAGAAGCTTCCCTGGGCCAGGCCTACACAAGCACCAAGACGGCCACTGATGTGCTCATGGCTTTGGATGTGGGAAGGGGAACATCCCCAGGCTTCTCCTCCTCGTGCACATTTGCAAACCAGAGCTCTGCCACAAACCACACAGTCCCTCAGAGTTCCCACTGTCAGGAGATGCCCGGACAACTGCACAAGACAAGTCAACATCTCTGACAGTGCCGTATTTTTCTCCCAGGCAAGTGACAAACCTGGCTGAGCCCTACCCACAACATCACAGGGTGCATGGAAAACTCATGTAGCCCATATAGAGCCGTTTTACCCAATCAGACAGGATATATCCATGATCAGAAGTACTGAAAAAGGCCAGGGTAAAACCCCATTTATCTCCCTCCCCCCAAACCAAAGACTCATAGTGTTGAGAACTGAGGCAAACACAATGGTTTAGTGGGGATGCAGAAAAGAGGGTTATGAGTTCACATCCCTTACCTGCTGCTGTTGCTGCTGCTG
>VYZQ01005215.1:0-25136 GCA_013400655.1 Mystacornis crossleyi
ATTTGTTGCCCTCCTTTGGACACGCTCTCTAATAGTTCAATGTCTGTTTTNCTTCTGCTCAAGGCCCTTCACCATCTTTGTTGCCCTCCTTTGGACTCTAATAGTTCAATGTCTGTTTTATACTGTGACACCCAAAACTGCCCCAGCACTGGAGGTGAGGCTGCCCCAGTGCAGAGCAGAGTGGGATGATTCCCTCCCTTGCCCGGCTGGTGTTGCTGGGCCTGATGCCCCCCCGGACACCCCAGGTTGGCCCTCCTGGCTGCCAGGGCACTGATGGTTCATGTTCAACTTGCCATCAACCAGGACCCTCAGCTCCCTTTCCACAGCACTGCTCTCCAGCCTCTCAGTCCCCAGTCTGTCCATACATCCAGGGATGCCCCATCCCAGGTGCAGAATCTGGCAAACACCTTATGTTTCAAACTGTTCTTTGAAACAGGAGTAAACACAACTGCCTCCATCCTCCTGCCCTGAGAGATCGAGTCCTAAGCTGTGCTACTCATAGTCTTTGTATGATATACATCTTGTATATCAAAGCTGAGCTTTTTTCCAAGGCAGGGTAAGGCCAGTTACCTCCTACTGTCTTTCTCTCTGTTCCTTTGCTGGCTGCCTGAGTGGACTGGTCTTCGAAGATATCATGTTCAATATGGACACCTTTACCTTTGCCCCATGCTCCCAGGGGAGACAGAGAATTCCATTTCATCACTGGAATTTTTGCCATTTTATTTCCAGCCACTACCCACTCAGACTCTCTCTCTTTCTTCTACACTGATCTTCAGAATCCCCAATCCTCTGGTCAAACAGCAGCAGCTTGATGTTCCATGTTCTTTCTTCATTATTAAATAGCAGGTTTTGCTCTCTTCAGTTCAGACTGACACCAGGCATCTGATGTGCTCCTGCAGTCAAGCAATTTTTATAATGATTTTTGGATTTCTGTGGGCCTACTGCTCTACTGCTTAAAATGTAAAGATGAATGAAAATTAGGAGACTGTAGGCAGGTTGGGATACTAGATGCCAAGGTTTTATGTCTCCCAATTCAGGCCAGTGATGCAAACAGTGAGACAGCACAGGTAAGTAGCATACGGGAATGAATGCCCAGAGGCTTGTGGGTAGATGTTAAAAGACTCATTACTTCTTTGTGTTGAGTACATGCTTTCAGTGACTCCACCTGGCACTAACAGCTGATTAAAAGCCATGAAGGCAGCTCATGACAGCGCTTTCATGTGTGGATCTGACAGCTGCTTTAGATTCAACACTACATCCCATGTGGAAGGGGAAAACCCAGGTTAAATACAGAATTAGCAGGTAATGAAGATAGGAACTGATGGTAGAATCTCTCCCAGTATCCGAGTCTTCCCTCATCAGCAAAGCTGAGCAGTAATATTCCTGTTACGGTGCAAACTAATTGAAAAGCAAGGTGATCTAGCTGCTATAAAAGTGCATTTTTGTCATAATCCATTCATAAGACATTTCTCATTGTGCCAGCACAGACAACTTCATATGCCATTGTACCTCCTTATGGAATTAGAAGCACAGGAAGTCTGAGTAACTGAGCATAAAAAAAACATCAATAGCAGGGATAATGCCATAGCGTCACAAACACTTACCCACCATGAATAGCTCCAAATGTAATTTATAACTCTGCTTCAGTCCCAGTTATAAAGACTGACAAATGAAGGAAGACTTCCTTCATTTTTGCTGGAATCTTCCTCTTGATGATGATATTGAATTCAAATACTGATCACTTGACGGGCTTTTCTTTAGATCTACTCAGCAATTCATTTACTACTTAAAGACTAGCTGATACTGACAGAAACAAAGATGATTTTGGTGAATAATTTAAAACTAAGAATCTCTTCTCTAAATTTAGTGAGCACTGTATTCTATTGCTCATCATAGTGGACATTTATTTGATGAACAAAAATGCCAATATAGTAGGAATTTATTTCAACACAAAATGCCTACCATAACATTATTGATATAAGCCTATTTTTGAGTGGTTAGACAGATGGGACAAGCAAAGCCTTCTGAAAATAATGATGACTTCAGAGTGTGATACCAACTCTGTGCAGCTCAAAGCAGTATATGGTTACACCAGATATCTATTTTGCATGGATAGGTCTCATGATAGGCAAGAGTGTGTTACAAGATGGATCCACATAGAATGGTGTCAGCAGAATGGAAGCTGATTTTGGCTTCTCCACTGTTACAGGAAACTGCACAGCTGACCAGAATTATGCAGTATGTGAAAACCAATCCCTCACAGAGAATGTTCAAAGAAAAATCACTTTGTGGTTAACAAGTGTAAGTACATTGATAAAGGCACTAACTTGTATCCCACTGGACTGTAAATATTCCCCATTACTCCCAACATTCACATGCTGTCATTTTAAACAGCTGCCTCAATAGGTAAGCAAGATAACTCCAAGGGAGAGACTAGAAATATGCTTAAAGATGGAGAAGTTTAAATCAAGGTCGGGGAACCAGGAAGTCTCAGCCCTCATTCCTCTTCTACCAGTGCATGACAAATGGCCGTATGGCAAGTCATTACAGTGACAACATCAATACCACCATGGCTCATGGAAAGCAAAGGTGGTTCATCCTCCAGAAAAGGTGCATTATCTGCTATAGAGAAGTATTTACTGAGAAGAGTAATTAGGGCACTATTCTTTTAGCTGATCTTTATTCCAGTCTACTTCTTCCATTATGTAATGGTATGTCCATTACTAGCAATGAGAATTTCACACACGTGAAGAGCCAAATATTAGAAGCATAAATGTCACTTCCCAAATCATAGCTTTTTTCTGTTTTGTTTTTTGGGGGGTTTTTTTTCAACCTTTAAGAGAATCCAATCATTCTAGTGCAAGGGTGAAATAGAACAGATCACGTGCTCCAGGGAATGAAACAAAGCAGAAAAAAAAAAAAAAGAATAAATAGAAAAATACAGACACATATATGAATAAGTAGAGAGAGTCAAAAGAAACGCAGCAGCTACAGAACAAAATTAAAAATATTAAAGACAAACCCAGTGACTGAAAATATGAGTTATGAAACAGACATAGCACACATAAATTAATGCTTGGCTTTCACACTGGAAAAAGAGAAATCTTTTCATTTCAAGAGACAGAATTTTAAGCCAATTGTTAAAAAAAAAGTAACAGAATGTTTATAACAACAATAACTACCCTTCTCATATGAACAACTGCGAGTTTCCTTCAGTTTTCTGATGCCTTTCTCTAGTGGCAATGCCAGCCTAAACAAATCCCACCACCAGCAGTCTGGTCCTGTTCCCTTCTTCATGAGGGCAGGCATGTAGGAGGTCCCAGGGAAAACAGGTTTCAAACTGACTGAACCCCCAATGCCCACCTAAACTCTGGGGTTTTTTTCAGCTGGGTCAGTTTACAACTGCAAAAACAACAGCTAAAAGACAGGAATCACAATAACTTGCCTGAAAGATGGGGCTGGTGTCCAGAAGTTGCTCAGGACTTCTTAAACAGACTTGTCAGCACTTGCCTTAATTCATCATTCAACAAATGCTTTGTTTTAAGATCAGCTGGCTCTGCCTCTGAGAGAGGTAGTCCCTCATCTCATGGGTCCACCATCTCCTCCACCCCATGTCTCCATTTCCTCTTGGAAGACACTGATGGTTTTTGCAGCTTTACAATAAACAGGACTGAGGAACTTACCCTGATGATGAAAAATGGATTTTGCCTTTGTTTTGTTCAAGTCAGTTCTCAAGGGATGCATCTTCCACCTATTTCACCCCACGTGTACACACTTGAGGGCATGAGCCAATGCCTGAGGAGAGGGACACAGGACTCACTCTGTCCAAGGCTGGCTTAGCTCATTTATGTGTTCATGGAGTTACAGTGCTGTGGGCCCTAAAGCTGTCCTCTTTAGCTCTGCACAGGCAGCCACTTGTTTGTTGTAACTCTATACACAGTAAGAAAATGATTGAAGTAGCAACTCGCAAATAAATAAATTGCCTCTCATGTTCCCTCCAGTTACTTCCAGTTATTTAGGGTGATTTCTTAATGCAATTAACCAATTGGCAATAGATATCTGTGGAACCTTATTGCTCAGAGTTACTTGCAATTAACATGATTCCCATCAGCAGAGAAAATCAGAAAATCCAGCTCCAGACAGTTTTTAAAATGTGCATGAGTGGACACACTTTGCATGAAACTAGAGGAGATGATCCACCACTCTTGCCTTTTATTTAATGCTCTAATCTTTCTCTATAAGAACTGCTAAAAGCAAAAGCAAGGAAAAAATTTCCTAATATGCTGATAGAGAAGACAATTTGAGACCTCTTCAATCAACCTGACATGTCACAGTACATGAGAATTAGAAAGGGCAAAGAGAATGCACTGCTGGAAAACAAAATAATTCTTCAAGGCTAACAGAGAAGTCAATCCAAAAGCAAAGAAAGACAGTAAAGGCATTCACTTATCTGTCCTAGGTAATGGGAATTTGAAAAATATGAGGGAGACAAGTTCCCATGATCTTATGAAAGAAACTATTCACAAGGTGTTGGGTAAATGGAACAAACAGCACAGCCAGTGCAAGGCAGAAACTGGACAAAACATGTAGTACTGGCAGAGATCTCACTGTCTGACCTAAGTCTGGTCCCGAACCTGAAGCTTCACACTCAGCCACTCTGACAAGCTGCACACTGTGTCCTCCACAGGTGCCATCGGCTGCTCCCTCCCTGCCTGCTCCTGCCTTCTTGTCACCTGTAGCACTCATCCAGCCAGGGGCTAACTCAGAACAACTGGATGACCCACATGAAAACTCATCAATATATTTGCAGACAGCACCATTATTTCCAGCTGCAGCGTGGTCTTGATGTCTTACGTTTTAACTTCNCAAGCTTGCTGGGAAACCGTACCTGAATCTATGGCAGATGTCTGAACACCAAAAATAGCCTACAATATATATACAGAATTGCAACTTTTCCACAGCATGGAAATTAACTGGGATTTTAAGAAAGGCTGACTACTTCATTCTGTAAATATATCTAATAAGGGAAGGCTTCCCCTGTCCTAAACCCTGTAGATCTGAAATTCTGGCATACTGCTGGACATCTACCAAATGACGAATCAGTCAGAAGCCCTACTGGGTTAAATACATGGGCAACATGACAGTGATTACAGATTTCAGAGGGCAGATACTTTGGAAAAGGATGCGGGGAGGAAAAACAAATATTGCTCAAGCTCTCTCAGAATATTCAGAGCATCCCTTTAAAAATATCTGATTTAAAAAAAACAAACACAACAACAAAAAAAATGCAAAAAGGAAAAAAAAACCCAACCCTGCTAACTTTGAACATACTATTGTAGCTATTTGGCTGCTAAAGCTGGGACTCCTTAGGGTTCATAAGGAGAAACAGCAGTAAACAGAGAGCCAGGGTGTAAGTACTACAGGTTCTGTAATTCACCTACTGTGTCAGAATTTTTAACCAGAATAAAAACAGCTGGATCTCTGAGTGAAGGCCAGCAGGCTAAAGTAGAGATATATGCCTCTGCCTCCTGGAACCTGAGGAAAAGTAGGTATCAGAGGGTAGGTCCCAACAGGAAGATTTTCCTCACCCTGTTCTTGCAGGGGTTATCAGTCCCCCTCTGCTGTCTCACTCTTTATTTTAGGAATAAAGAAGATTACTACTGATCAGCTGTGCAAAATTTAGGCAGTTTTGCAATCTCTCCAGCAGAAAGCCATCAAATGAGTTCTAGCACAAGCTGGACAAGCTGAGAACTTGCATGTAAACCTACACCTTATGGGCACAGCCGCAGTATTTTCCTACATCAACAGACTTAGAAGGCAACAGCTTGCAGATGAGATCTCCAATTGCTCCACTAGCTCAGGGACCAACACAGTACAAATAACGTCACAGCACCATTAGAAATAATATAAATCTTAGATTTGGTGACCTAGGTAGACTGCGTTCAAAAGCCAGGAAGAATGATACAAGCAAAGGCTCATCCTTCTCCCTCTTTGAAGTGACCTTCCACATATTTGAAGACTATCACATTTCCCCTCAGTCTTTTCTTCACCAAGCTAAATAAACCTTCTCTCATCATCTTTCATCACAGACTATGTTTTCAAGACTTTGATAGTTTTTATTGTATTCAAGTTAACTGTAGATCTAAAAATTAGTCTAAGTCCAAGGAATGTTGCAACTGATCTATCACTTTGCTGCACCAATAGAGCAACAGCCTTAAGTGACCTCTAATTTTACTGTCAAACAAGCTTTGCAGAAATCAAAACTGTTCTGTGAAACGGATCTTTCTGGGTTTTGTAAGAGCAACCCCGTGATCCTGCACTGCTGTAGTATCAAATCAAGGTCTTCTGGCAAAGGATTTTCAGTGGAAGAGAAAGAGACACAAGGATCTAATGATCTAAATGTATAGCAAATGAAAATGTTCAAAATGTCTTTTACCTCATGAAAAATAAAGTCACAAAGAGCTAACTGTGAATCTATCACCACAACACTGTAGGGGTGTTAAAAAAGAAAATACATAAAAGGAAATAAGGAGGCAAAGTCAGAGTATTTGTGCTGAGGTAGGAACTGAAACAGCCTGGCATCATGAAGAGACTTTGTTTGCAAGGGACAGTTTTTCACAATGACATTTACTGCTGCCACTAAACTGAAAGAGAGATCAACGTACTCACTTGAGGAGAGAGATAGTAGATACATCTCCTGTTACTGAAGAAAATGTGTTGAGACTGACATTTCATGGCTTAATCTGCATTGCAGATTATATGGAGTTCAATTAACAGGTTTGGTATTTAAGTTAGTTATTCCTCACATAGCTACCTGGCATCAGACATACTGACTATCTACTACTTCTACAAACTGAAATTAAAGAAAAAAAAACACAGAGAGGGAGAAATAAATTTCCGGCAGCTGTCGTGAACTACATCTTTATTCAAAGATCTTCCAAGATGCCTCTGAAGCGGGCAATGTATGGTTACTTAGTCTTTCCTTGTTACATCCTGTAATCCAGACACATTCATTAAAGCTCTAACTTCCTTTCAGTTTCTTAGGAAAAAAACTGTATTCTCTTCTCAGAAACCTCAAAGTTCAAAGTATCTAATTGCAGGAGAGATCTGGATTTTAAAGCACCACCAGCTTTGAAGGCAGGCTAGGTTGTGCAGAAGAATTTTATTTACCCAATTATTTGACTGGTTCCCAATTTTTTTAATAAAACAAAAATATGTCTTTGAAGAAATCCTTATATTTTGTTCATTCTAGCAAAACCTGCTTGGGTCAACACTTCTATTTTCAATAGATAGCCTGCTGAACTGAAAAACGAGCACACAGGAAATTGTTCTTTCTTAAGATACTTAGAAGGTAAAATTGCCTGTGGCTGTGGGTGATACCTCAGAGGATGACAGAGCTATTGCTTTAATAAGGCTTTTTGATACTGTCTCACACAACATGCTCATAATCAAATGTGACTATTGTCAAGGTACAGATATTGTATGCTGACCACAAAACAAGTTGGAAAACTGTTCAAAGAGTAATTTTTACTAGATTCCTCCAATTAATTTTATACACCTAGAGTACTTACATAGAGTCCCTGTTAGACAGGTGCATGGATTTTATTCTGTTGCCATTACTCTCTCGGCTGCTAATGTAGCAAAAACACCTTTCAAATGAAAACAAGATGAGGAGTGTTGCAAGCACCACAGTGGCAATAAACGGACTTCAAAATGGTGCTGAAAAAACACGAAATGCAATTCAGAAATGGCAATTTCAAAGTACTACACTCAGGGAGAACTAATTGCACAAATATATAGTGGGCAAAAATTCTGAAAAACAAAAGCTAGGAATATAGGAAACCACAAACTGAACATGAAGTAATCCATTGTCATGATATAGAACTGCTTCAAATTCATTCTTACAGTGTGGATAACCTCAGGCAGCCACTATTTTTCTTAAAACTGCATGTTTACTCAGGTTTCTGGATAGACCCATATTAGTTCTGGTATTTTAAAAGGGAACATAAAAACTGAATTCCATTTATTCCTTAAAAAATAAATTACAAACCTAAGGTGTCATTTTATGGTTAATATGAGCAAAATTGCATCTGCCATCTTGTGCATGAAATGCTTTTCTCCCTTTTCAGGTTCTCAGTTTATTTCTGAAAAGCCAGTGCATTGCATCATGAAATTCAGAACACAGGATCCTCACAGTGCAAATGTCCAACACTTCCAAGAATACGGGACCCACATTTGTGCATTAACAGTATTAACAGATGCAGTAGATGCAACTGCGAAGGTATCTAGTGTTAAGTACATGTCCTTGCAAAGTCACTAAAAGATCAGCTGTTTTAAAATTACATATGAATGCCTCATTTAATGGTTTACAAATAGGCATACAGCAGGGTTACCTCATAGATATTTTTCTTAGTCAAATATAGAGGTGTCTAAAAATGTTCAAATAAAATAAATCCAGGAGGTTTTGTATGTCAAGTACGATATATGAAAAATAATGCTTTTCTGGTAACATATAATCATTAAGGTTGAAAAGAACCTCTGAGATCATCAAGTCCAATCATGACTCATGTCTTACCCCTGGAAGACATTGTACTTCAAGGATGATAGTTTTACTTGTCATCTCTTAAGTCTACATTTTTCACAGAGATCAGGCTGACATGGGAAAAGAAATCTGCACACAAAATTTGTGCAGTTTGATATATTAGTTTCAGAAATGTTCACTTAAGGAAAAAAAAAGGAAAAATTTTATTTAAATCAACTCAAATACCCCTACATTATCTGATGAGCAATGAATGGAATCAAATTTCAGACAATCTTCCATCTTCCTACGCCACTTATTGTAAGCAACCTAAATGCATCTTCTATTCCTTTCCCTTTCTGTAATTTAAAAACTCTAATCACATCTTTAAACTCTTATCCACAGACCAGAATGATTAAATGTAATTCTGATGTTGGAAGATTCCCTTTATCTACCCACTTCTTCAGTTCCAGTTATGATTATGGAACAGAGAGAATGCAAGCCTATAGCTTTAAATGCCCTTCGGTGTCAAAAGGCTAATGTGGAAAAAAAAAAACAGCAGGACAAGAGATCCAAGGAATAATGGAGAACATGGCCATTTAGCATGTTATCACTTGCCACAAAACTCAAAACCTGCATCCAAGCAGATTTGTCAATATTATCCAGCAGCTCCTCTGCTGCTTTATCACCTGTAGCTGGATTCCACTGCTAACAGCAAATAAAGGAAGCTTGAATTTCTTGGACATCACTTCACCTTTCATTTAAGGGACTGGGAGAAAGTCCCCAAGGTTCTTCAGGGGAGCAAGTGAAAAAACATAATTCTTAAAAACATAAACCAGAATTCTTTTTCCTTTAGTCAACATCAAGCAAGACTGAATGCTCTGGGTAGAAGGACAGCAAGATCTGTCTTCAGTGCGTCAGATGCAGAGTGTATAAAACAAGCAATTCAGGACAGAGCGGCAAGAGATGGGTTTCCAGTCTGGCAACAGCACTATTTTGCATGCTGTGAACAACTTCTCCACCTTAGATCCCTCTCTGTTCTGCCAGCCAAGCTGTTTGAGCAACCAAGCAATGAACTCTATCAGAGAGCCAATCCCTCTGTAAAGCAACCCAGAAAAATAAATGCTTATGTTCAGGTAGATCCATTCTGAGTCTTCTTAAGCGTGCAAGTGCCCAAACAGATCTGAGAGTAAAATGGCAGAAGCCCTGCATGGACACGAATGGGAAGCCAGGAGCACTTGATTAGGTTGACAGCGACACTTAAGAAATACAGAGAATGACACTGAAAATACCACAAGGATAGGAAAGCCTGACATAACCACACAAATACAGGTACTCCAACACTGATCCCAATCCTACGGCATCTCAGATCCAACAACACAGCTGACCCAGGATGTTCCTGTCCCTTCAGTAGCTGTTTGCCTGTTCGCCAAGTGTGCTGATGAAACCTTTTCTATGTTGAACTGAATATTGGTTCAACAAAAGCAACTGGAGTGCAAACAACGCCTGAAAGAAAAGGAAGACAAAGGTATACAAGATATCAAGGAAAACTCAGTGTAAGACTGTTTCCTATAAACCTTATATCAAAACAACTAAACTAGTTGTAATTCTTCTTTTTCAACTGTGTGGTGCAATCTGTGCAATAGGACATGTTTTAAATTAAAAGTTCCCTGATAAGATGTGGCTCAAGTTCTTTTTTACTATTTTGCATCCACATAAGAGAAACTAAGGAGCACAGCCAAGAAAAATAAAGCGGCTACAATGTACTGTTTCATCATACCTACTGAAAGAAAAACAAGCACTAGTACATACATCTCCAACACCCAGACGTCAAAACAAGCATTTTTCTTTTTCAATTCTGCTTATTTGGACAGGCTTAGGAGGCTGCCCATTTCATAAAACAGAAAGGCTAACAGGAAAGCAACTTCAGAGGACTTATCCCTGGTTACCCCAGAATACTGTATATGGTTTAGAGCAGATGACATGCACCATTCCATTAGCAACTCACCACCCACCAGGACCAGCCCATGTGAGAACAATTGTTCTGATTAATAGCAGAAAGAGATCATATGAGCAAGGGGGAAAGAAAGCAAAAGTACATGAACTCCACACCAGGTTTGCAAAAAGCACAAAGGGAAGTTGTGTTCACAACTTTTTTCTGAAAGGCAATGAGATTTCGACATCTGAATTTTCCATTCTGTAAAATAATTCTTTTCTGCAATCNNNNTCTAAATTACAAAATGAGTTGACACCCAAGCTGACTTTCTGAAGGACACTATGGTGGTCTCTTAACTCAGACATCCATTGTATGTCTGGAGAACTGAAAACTGATTTAGTCCCAGTGAGACTGCTCTGAGATTCCATGTATTGTACATGGGAATTACATAGTTACTTACAGCAATGAGAAAACTGTGAATTTTTGGAAGAAATTAATCTACAAGAAACTTCTGCTAAATACACAATATTACCAACCACTTGAATTCTGTCCTAAAGTACTAGAAAATTTTATTGGACAAAATAAAATTTTGTCCAATAAATTCTCTTTTTTGTGAGAAATAACTAACTCTTCTTTCTTGTATCTAGTTTCTGTGAACTAGAAGAGAGCTTCTCTAATACATACCAGATAGTATTCTCATTGTATAAAAGGAAGATAGATTTATTTTCTTAGATGCTGTCTCTTACTAGACACACTGGGTTTATGTATAGCACAAAATGCCTCATAAAGAAACCAACATCCATTCCAAAAAACTGCATATAACACCATATTGTCTATGATGTCTAAACAGTATTTCAGAGTGTTTACACATGTGCCTAAATACTGTCCTGAAACTTCAGCAAAATCAAGTACAGGACACTTACATAAAACTTACTGACTTCCAGATACTGTAATCTGAAACTGATTGACATTATCAAGATTACATTACAATTGCAGGACTTGATTGCAGTAGCACAGGCACTATATGAAAGTTCCATTCCAGAAATAAAAATTTGGATTAAACTATTTGCAATTTAGGACAAACAATGCACAAGAAACTTCATCACAATGATTATATTTGTCAACATTTCAGCTGACTGAAATACATTTTTTATCTAGGGATACAGCCTGTACGTGCATTTCCAGTAGGTTTGATTTACATGATAAATTATTTTAAATATTATTCTCTAAGTCTTATTTCTCTTGGCTTCCGGTATAATTGTTTTGGATAGTGTCTCTTTTCTGCTAAGAACACGGATTCCTTGTAATACACTCAGCTGTAGAAGATCCTTTTATTCAAGAGGCTTACCATATATTGAAAAAAAAGCTGTAGCCTGCAAATGACTAAAAACATCCTGTTAAATCCTGTGCACAAGGACATAATTCCTGTAAGATTTGCAACCACACCAATCATATATCAGTCTGTGCAGGTCGGTAAATATGACAGGTTGAGGCAATGACAGAAAACACATACATCTTAGATTTAAACAGCCAAAACCACCTCACTGGAGTTACCAGCACTGGAAAACTCACTGCATGAGCTACAAGGCAAGCAGAAAACCTGAAATGAGAAATTCATGGTTAATTTTAGTTCTGATATGCGATTCACTGCTTAACCTTTAGCCCTGAGCCTCTCTGTGCCTCAGCTTTCCTACACAGAAAAACAGGGATTTGCACAATGTTTCATGGTGTATCAAATTTGCTCTGCTCCCAAGCTTCTGCTAATAATAGCTCTGTGTGAGATGGAAAGTAGCCAGTTTTAAGAGCTGAGTGCAAGTAAAGAGCATCTGTCAGCTACACAAAAAAAAATTCAACACATCTGAGGCAAGGAAAGCATGACTTAGTACTCTGCTCAACAGTAATTGTCTTCCTGTCTGCATGTGAAGCTGCAACATCACTTCTGATCCATCCTCACATTTTAGAAGAAGATTTCAATCTTACTGGCTGAAAACTTGGAAAGGAAACAAGAAAACAGATGTTACATCCACTGACCTAAGTCTGCTTTTTTCACCCCCTTCCATGTCACCATGAACTTCCAGGATTCTTCAAGGCAGCCATTAATATCCCCTATCCCTCTCACCCTGTCTGGCTATCTCAGCTTTGCAAATCTTGCCCATCCTTGAAGAGACAAGTTACACTGCAGGCTGGGAGAAAAGAAAGAGAGAATACTTATGGAGGTGACAGTGGGAGAGATGCACAGCATCACTGCTGGAGAAGCCAAAGGGGCTGGAGGAGCTCCCAGAGCCACTGGCTGTAGAAGGAATGCAGGAGATTGATAGCGGGGGGGAAAGGTGGCCTGTGGCACGGGAGACTGGCAAATGGGATGGGGTGCATGGAAAATAAGAAACACACAGAAGCCCTGACTTGGAGATGCATATCCATGGATTTTTCCTCTGCAACTCCAGCACAACAGATTATGCTCCCAATGGCAATCTGCAGAGAGTCATGGAGCAGGAGAAACCTGGCAGCGCTGGGTGAAATGGAGATACCAGATGCAACAGCGAAGGGGTGTGAGGAGGGAGGGTTCTGAGGGAGTCCCTGTCAGCAAGTGAGCTTGTTGGGCTCTATACAGCCTGTCCTGTCCCGCCCAGCTCACCCAGGGCCTATATTCTGGTTTCTTACATATTAAACTTACTCTCCATTTAGCAAAACTTCCCTAGTTTGCTGATTTGTGCTCGCCTGTCTCCACTCCTTCAGCTTCTGCCAGCACTTAATAAAGATCTGATGTTCTGTATCCAGAACTGGCACCTCACTGCCAGGGACACAGTGCTGCCGGGGCCAACCCCATGCCCACCTGAGAGGTGCCTCCAAGCACTCACCATCACTGGTGGGTTGCACAACTGCTGTGCTACATTCACCTTATGCATATTAGTGGTACAAATGTACTGCAGTTTTGGGCACGCAAACTTGTTTTGTTAGACTTTAGGATGCTCCAGTATCCCTACTCTTTGTATGTTTTTGACGTGGTTTGCAGCAGGTCTGCTCTTGATTTTCTTACTGATAGTCACAGCTGAAAGGTCTTATTTGGAGTGATAAAGCTGAGGGTTTTGTCTGTTAATTTTTAAACTTCCCTCTATTACCTCTTGCACTCGCCTCATATCAATAAACATCTGCCTTCCTTCCTGAAGGCCACCCGTGCTGGTGTATTCCAGCAAGATCCTGTTCCAGATCACAGCACACAGCCCAAGGTATGCACTTGCTTCACCTCCACACAAAGGGATTTAAAGAAATTTAACCTCCAGACAATCTGGAAAATCTAAGTTGAACATTTACTGCTATTAACCCCACAAAAGATCACACTGGGTTGATATGCATAGGCAGTTACAGCATTTGGAAGCACAGATTTCATCAGATGCATAAGCCACCTAAGCAAGATGTTTCCTACGATTCAAAGTCAGCACACACGACTTAAACTGTTGTCCTTCCCCCTCATTACCACTCTCCCCTCACATATATATTACTTGGCTTTGTCTTTCTCCCAAAAGGAATAAATCGGTTTGTTTCTCACCACTATCAGTGAGCCTTCGCTCACTGCATTCAGAGTGCCCAGACAGCGCAAGGGCAAATCTGCAGGAACTTTCTGAAATTGTTTTGAAAACCAATCAAATAATAATTAAAAAAAAAAAAAAGTTAGAAACAGGAATCAAGGCTAATCCAATCATTACTGCAGAAGACCCAGCTCAGTAGCATCGGTGAGCAACATGCTGAGGAAGACTGGCACATCATAAAAAGATCATCACCTTTTATCTGTAATTTTCTAGTGCAGATGAAGGAAGATCCTGGCTGTTAAGCACTCTTCTACATCATGAACACAAACCCTATTAATACAGAGAAGATATGAGATTACCAGAAGCTGAAAAGATATTAATAGCTCAATATTAATATCTCATTCCCTGCTGACAGCCAGGATGACAATGACCCAGGAAACATTTGGATATCAGGACTCACTTTGACAGCCATGCCTTGCATGGGCACTCACAATTTTTCTGTCCTTCATCTCTTTCTCCTCCATGGTGGATGGATTCTTCCACCATCAGCTTAACTGACACTTGCTGCTCCATTCTTCTTGAGATGACTTTGATGTGGTAGTCACTGCTGTTTCAGATCACCCCCCCACCTGACCTCTCCCTGAGCCCACAGCCTCAGCAGCAGTGTCCTACACCGTTTTTTGCATTCAAGAACTATGCAAAGACAGAGGATGAACAAGGACCCAGTCGATATAAAGGATGACAAAAAAGTTTTGGCCCCCCAAAAGGAACTGAACTACCTATCTGAATGTGACACAGGACACTGTGGATAACGGCACAGGCCCTTCACTACTCTCCTGGACAACTCCAATAAAAGGAGTTGTACAGACTTCTGCATACATAACAGTCAGGCCAAAAGAGGTAAGTGAGGTGCAGACAGGAAAGCGGCCACACCTTCCTTGCCTGTTTACCTGTTCCCTGACACATTTTTCTCCCTGACACTACCTAAGCATAAAGGCTGTTTCTACTGTCAGCAATTCCACTGCAATTAGCAGTGCCTCCTATGTCAGACTGCCGTGCTCCTCTTTCTCTTCAAGCTCTCAGTTACACCTCCTGTTCCACTTCCTGGGGGACAGCTTTTCTAAGACTCATCTGCATGTCCTGTCCTGCTGTTATGCTCCTGCTTCCCCACTTTTCTGATTTTATTGACAGACAGTAATGCTTGAGCTACAATGCTTTGTAGTCATTGCAAGATCACAGTATTTCAGAGCAGAGTTAGAGGTAGAAAGGGGCCATTTCTGCTATTTGTAAAGAAAGGAAGATAGGATGAATGAAGGTAAAAGCCGGTGAGAGGAAAGGTGCAGGAAAAGCCTAGTCTGCTCAGCCAGTACCAACCAGTCCCATCTGGTAACTGGAAAAAATTACATAGTGCATCGTGTTTCTTTACTCCCCTGCCAACACAATCAAGCAAACTTAGCCACCTGGCGAGGTGAAGCTAGTGTGTTTTCAAATTATCTGCTTCTACAAATGCTTGACATTCTTGATAAAGTTGTATCCTCTTTCAGTTACTGGAGAGATGTTGTTAATGTCTATAGTATTTGGGAAAGGCTTATGCGCATCAACTGTACATAGCAGTGCAACACTGAATGTGCAAAGAACTTGAAAAATGTTTTGATTTCTCTTCCTAAAATGCTGAAAAAATGCAGGATTTCCAACTCCTAATGTAACAGTAGATTCATCTGTTTCTAATCTCATTGTTCTGAGTATTTCTTCCTGGCCCAAAGACACAGAAGGGAAGTCAGTGATATTTCCCAGAGGGTGGAAAATAATTTTTCAGTGCTACAGCCAGTTTTACTGCTTTCTTCTAAAAGACTTCACAGCTCAGGGCTGTCACCTCAGCCTTCATTGTAGTCATTGGCTGTAGGGTATCCCACTTCTACAGAAAAAGTTGAAGAACTATCTGTGCTAAAGGAAAGGTTATTATTGATAAATTTCAACTTGCTAGCTCTTTGCCATACTTGCATGCTACTTTAAATGAGCAGAAATACAAATAAATCACTTATTATCCCATCTTCTGTGAAAGTTCAGACAAATTATCAGGTTTCTCTGCCACTTAATGTCAGTGTTTGCCATTGACAGGCATCGTCCTGCAGAGTTAGGGAGCAGCATCCTTACAAGGCACAGCCTGTCAGGGCACACTGCAACAGACTGCTCTGTTTTTACAGCACTTCTTGTACCTCAGCAAGGGAGAGCATCGAGCACCTACCCCGTTGGGTCAGCCCTCCATCCCCAGATTCAGCTGATACAAGGATTCCTTGCTTTCTGTAACAGCAGTTTCCTGAAGCCATCACATAGCAATACCTATCAAGCTCTTAAAAAGGACATTCTAGCAAAGAAGAACATGATTTTTAATCTCTAATGCTAGTGCTTCCATTGAACAGATATCCAGAAGCAATCTTCTGCATCAATTCTGTGACATCATGGAACACAACTGATTTTCTGGAGTGCCAGAAATAAGCTTTATATTTATGGATTTTAAATAAAAGTCATGATAAAAATCAAAATCCCCCCACTAATGTTTTTAAAATGTATTTCACCTGAAGTTCTTTTCTCTGTGCGTTAAACTCAAAGGAGAGTTTAAGGTGAAGTAATTTCCAGCTCCTGGGAATATTACATCACCTCTGTGTCTACAAAAGTTTGGGCTCAGAACAAAGTTAATGCTCCTGTTAAAAGCTTCCTACCCTCAGCTCTCTATTTCCCATCTGAGGATCCCATTCCTTCCTGCCTGCTTAGATGTACATGCTCTGTGTTCATGTTTCTCAAAATAATCCTCTTTAACTCATATCCCCTTTTGCATCCATACACATGGTGCTCTAACCTGGACAGTCCTCACAGAAAGAGAGGTCTGAAGGAAAAGTCACATGTGCAGTTAGGCATGTGGCCGTTTTCAGAAAAATCAGTGAAAAACACCTTTTCCACATCAACATACAGATCATACCTACAGGGCAATTCCCAAGATAAACCGAGTATATCTAACATCTTACAGCAACCAGAGGAGGGGCATTCAAATTGTCTCATACAATTTTCAGTCATCTGGTCTTTTTTCTTGCCTTGTTCTGCTTTTCAATTAACTAATTTGTCCTACTGAAGAGGCAGAAAACTAATCTAAAAATATAATAGAAAAGCGGATTTTTCTCTGCTACTTCAGTGAGCTGAATCAGCATACAAGCAGCTAAGTCAGATAAGGGAAGAAGCAGCGTCATGCAGCCAGGAGCAGGAGACTGAAAATCAGCACACCAGCAGATCCCCACCCCAAGGCTTTCCATTCTGGTAACTAATAATGGACAACCTAAGAAAACACCTGGCCTTTTGGCCTTTCCACCAAAGCAGAATTTGAAGTCCAGAGAGGTATTCTTTGCAATAAAATAGAGACAGGAACTGACTTGTTTACAAAGTTTCTTGATATTTTTATTTCACAGAAACCCATCCAATCATTCCTAGGGCTAATCCTGTTTAAGCAGGCAGTTCCATGATTCCAAGCACTTTATCCTTGTTATAGTTACTGTTACAATAGGCAGAGTCTCAGAGCTCAGCCATTCTCAGCCTCTGAATGGACCCACAGTTTGGGGGAAGGGATAACAGTCTGAAGCTTTGCCAGAACTTCCAAGCAATCAAACACTGTGCTAGTTCCTAGCCAGTGCCTGACTCTGGGTGTTACTCAGTTTCTCAGGTGAGTCTGTCTGCAGATAGGGTTTCATGCTGAAGTGTACTAAATAACTATGTCTTTCCCAGTTTCTGATACATTTTCCAACGTGATTCAGATCAAATCAGGAGAGTCCAGCACCTCACATCACCACAAACTGTTTGCTTTTCAGGTTTCAATATACTTGTAGCCTTTTTGCATAATAACAAAGTGACATTTGGGATTTAGATCAGTAAAAAGCAGGCTTCTTATATATCCAACTAGAATCCAGGGTAAAAGAAGGAAACAAGGGGATTAGGCAAGTAATAGATATAGTTTGGTTTTTCTGCTCATATAGTTGGTTTTTCTGGTTGGTCCCTCTTTCAGGAAAAGCTGAACATGTCCTTTTGCAGGCCTGCCTTCCTTCCTCAGAAGACACAAGGCAAAAACAGACAGGCATTCTCCTTCCAGTTTCTTGTTTACAAAACAACTTGAATGTTACTCCTTCAAAACACCTGTTTGCACTCCTAACACGAGAAGAAATTTTGAGACTATGTGTTTGATAACAAGTCATGACCTTTGTTTTGAAATTTGGTGTTCAGTTAAAACCAGTTTGTTAAGTTTTCAAAACACAGTCACTTTTGAAACTTCAATTAAATAAAGTCTGCTTATTCTAAAATGAAATGATTTCTATATTTCTGGTTTAGAAATCTTTGGAGATTAGTAAAGAAGTCTCATTAACCTTGCTTCATTTCTTTTTACTTTTTAATTGCATTAATGGATGAAATTCTAACTAGTGAGTCAGAGTGGTTTTAGGGCAGGGGTGGTGAGCTCATGAGCTGAATACAGCATGCCAAGCAGTTCATCCAGGCCACAGCCCAGTCTTAGCACCGTCTCACACAGTGTCCCCGAAGTGCAGAGAGGCAGCAAGCCACAAATCAGGTGATCACTTGGGCAGCCCAAACCAACCATTTCTTCTAAAAGTGTCACAGACTTTCCGCTGTGGGCCTCCACCTTGCCTACAGCCTAAAGGCAGGTCCCACCACATCATGAGAAAGGTGCACGGTGGGACTGTGGAGGCTCATCCTCCAAGACAGACGTGCAACCTCCGGCCATAGGACACACTGTGCAGTGGTCACAGGACAGAGCACACCTGCGTGGCCACATAACAGGACACACACGCAGCCTTCGGCCGTGACTCATTTCACATGAACCTGCACATGTGGCAGCTAGGTGACAGGGCAGGTAGATTTAGAGAATGTGACATATATACATGGCCACTTCTCCGACAGGGGAAGAGACACACCTTTCTTAATCACACAGTTATCAGAAGCCATGTGACTGCCCATGCTGAAAGCACAGGCACCGCTGCCTCGGACCAATTCTGCTTATGGCAAATACACCGCTGCTCCTCCATCATTTTCCTGAGCAGAAAGTGTTGGCCATTCTAATATAACAATTCAGCACCTCTTTGCTTTAAATGCATTGCACGTTTTAAAACAAAGCATGACATTAATCTACATAACTGTAATTTCTTGATGACTTGCCCTCAGGTGTTCCCCTCCTAAAGCACAATTATAGGTACTGAAGTGACTCTATGCATGCAGTGACTGAGGCATGCGTACGTGATTACTCTATTTGTCTGCATCCAGAGTGTTCAGGGGTTATTTCATAGCTTAATTGACATTCATAAAATGCTTCATTCAGTGGAATGGCAGAGAAGAATCAGCTGGAGGGGAGAAAATTTATTTCTAGTCTTCTATCTACGCTAACAGGCCAACTGCCACAACTCTGACCACAGGACTCACAGTTCCTGTCAGTGGCCAGGCTGGACCTAAGCTCCACAAGAACAGGCTGGGAGAGATGGCGCATCCTCCCACTGCATCAAGTTACAGGACAAAGCCAACAACCGCTGTCTTGCCACAGGTAGGAGCACGTTGCCCACTGGAGTGAGACTTGGGAATGTGATAAGGAAAAGTACGCTTTCTTCAAGTGCTCAGCAGAACTACCATCCCTATTTATGCACCAACCCAGCCACACGGGGCATGACAAGTCAAAAGAGTCACAGATAACAACAGCATGTGGACAACCCAGATTCCCAGAGGAATATTGGAGCAAATACATAAACATGCCTGCTGTACCAGCACTTGTCCACTTTTATAAAACCCAGGTTGGAATGGGCCTATAATGTTATTGTTTAATTTTGTATCGTGCAGGTTGAATTTGCTGGATTGGAAGCAGAGGCAATAGTCATTAGGCGAGGTAAACTGAACACATTTAACATAAGAATAAAAGTTAGAAATATAGAAACTCTGGTCTCAGGTAAAGACACTTTTCTGAGTATATTTATATTTTAAAATGCACTTGCGAAATAAAAGCAGATGTAATTATTTTTTATTCCAATCCTCCTGTAGCAGTAGCAGTGAAGGATACATTACAGGGCACGGCCTGGTTTTCACAAAGCTCCGAAGCCAAAACTTTAAGCCTGTTTTTCTGAGTATCTGCCAGTCTCCAAAAGCACCTGAGTTTATGACATGATGTTGAGTTTAGGATTATCTGTACAGTGAGTTAAGTTCTTAAAATATATTATTACATAACAGTTTTTTGGGGCCCCTGCCTTGCTCAGTTTACTACATGACTTTCCTCTGGGACAAAATCCAGACAACGTAGTGATGAAGGCTATGCTTTCTGGACACTCTTTTTCCCCTCTATATCGTTTGTTGCAAAAATTGGCAAGTGATAAGAGGTAAACTTGAAGAAAACAGAAGGTGCCACAATGAAAGTAAATGAATGTGGCTTTTTGCCATAGAGTTCTTCTGAGGCGCCAGCCAGGCCATTTAAATCACATTTTTCACTATTTTTTAGCAACTACATGTTCCTCATCTTCCCATATGTGGCTTGAGATTGTGGGTTGTAATTTGAAGCAGAGCTAGAGTCAGCTTGTAGTTGATTTATGTGGATGCTTTACTTTGAGTATCAGCAGTATGTTGGAGGTTGAGAAAGTTTTCTTTCTGTGTNCTAAACACTGAGTACTCTGAAATATCAGCTCCTGGGCACATCAGTCATAAATTAGTGCAGATAACAAAAGTCCCATCATGTCATGGGAGTATTATGGAATAAATTCAGTAGGGAGGCACAAGAAAAGAAAGTGCATTAGGAAATTATTCTGTTGGATTTAAGAGCAGACTTTTGTATTACTTAGTAACTTTGAGGCATTTGATTTTACAGTCTTTGTGTATAATTTCCTAGACTCTTCTCAAATCAAAGCCTGAACAGAACAGAACCAAACCACTACAACTCCTGTGTGCCTGTCACAAGTATCTACCACCATCCACGAGCCAAGACTCCTGGACCCAAAGCACAGGCCGATGTTCCTGAGCCAGATAAGCTGCCTTCCAGCCAGTAAACCAACAGAAGAGGTTGCAAGATATTTGCTTTTTCAGGTGACATTTACTACCACTAGTGGCTGATAGAAAAGGTAATTCAGGGACAGCAAAAGAAGAATGTGTTCTGACAAGTAAAACTCCCACCCACTTTTTTTGGATTTTGTTCACAGTGCCCAGCACTTCCTATCTGTCCTGTGCACCCATAAGGCTTTTTGTAATAGCACCTCATCTTTCTCCAGCAAGCCTCTTATATGAGTCCCTCTTATATCAGTGGTTCTTGCTAAGCCACTCTCAGCTCTCTTCCTTTGCCTTCCCTCCAAAGCCACTGCTCTCCCAACAACTCCCAGGTGAAATATCCTCCCAATTTCTTGCTCAGACGTGT
The DNA here is from genome assembly GCA_013400655.1 of Mystacornis crossleyi. NCBI lineage: Eukaryota > Metazoa > Chordata > Aves > Passeriformes > Timaliidae > Mystacornis > Mystacornis crossleyi. Next base: position 21,411 of record VYZQ01005215.1, read on the forward strand.
ACAAGTTACTTCATTCCTGTTTTGTCTTCAATGACCCTGCCCAGTCTCTCTTTCTGTCAGGGTTTCTCCCAAGCAGCTTCCACCCTTGACTTTGACATATGAACTCTCTTCTACATCCCTGTGGCCATCTGTCCTCCTTTTTGCCTACTGAAGTCCCTGCTTATAATCATCTCAGTCATTTCTCTCTCCAGACTCAGATTCCCTCTTTATTCTCTCCCTCTTCTTGTACCATCTCCATGACTCCCCACTCTCTGTCCTCCAGCTGCCTCCCATTCCTTATTTTCCCCAGTTTCTAGGCCACACTACAACACAACAGAGACAACTTCCAAGAATATTTTTAAGGAATAAAGCAACATATTCTTCCCTTAGCTCTCCTTTCAGAAATTACTCAATCACTTGGCTGCTATTTGTCAGTTTTTCACCTCAAGTTTTCCATCAGCAATGGAAAAGTGCAGCCAAAACTCTTAAAACTTCTCAAAGTTGTGAGCAACAGATACACAAAGCCATGCCAGGACATGCTGTGGAGACCTAACGGCACACAGTGCTATCTGCCTCTCCTGGAGTTGTGCTTATATACAGGTTTAGTGCTTCCATTTAGATTATTGGTTTGAATAAATTATCTCCATTAGCTTTAACTTTGCTTCAGTAAAAAGTACTGGCCCTGGTTAAATAGGAAGGGTCAGCTACAACTTTAACAGACTTTGCTAAAAATCCTTGCTAAAAATTCCACCCTTATGCACATGGTAGCTATGAGCCACCTCCCAATAAGGAACAGAGCTTGTTTGCCAATGTCATACTGCCACTCTGCTATCAAATCCTTGTTAAAAAATACACATTTAGTCATTTGACCCTAGCACGTCTAAAAGCTACGTGATCTGACATTTCCAAAATGTGTCTTGCATTTGCATTTTGTCCATATATAATTTCTTTGTATCTTCCCAATGAACCTTAGAATAATTTTTAGTAGCTTTAGGCACCCTGAGCTATGCAAGAAAAGAAAGGTATGTCTACAGACATGAAATTCACACGTTTTCATTAAACAAAGTCCATACATGAAGTGCAAAGATCTTTACAGAAGGTATAACAATAATGTACTTCCTTCCAAAATCTTTGCTGAGAACTAAAAGGACACATACACACCCATGTACTGTCCTTAAAACCATGAACATTCTGCTTGTATCCTATGTCCTTTCTTGGAAAAGATATACATTTCAGAGAATTTAAAAGTTTTCTTATAATTCTCAGTAGTGTTGGTAGGCAAAAACTTTAAATTTAAAAAAAAAGGCAACATAGACAAAACCAAACGGTTGTGAATAACTGTTTTAGTTTACTCCTGAAGACTGAAAGACTAAAATAAACTTTTTGTTTGGCTCCCTACATCAGCTAAGAGGAAAAAACCTCTCATCTTTCACTTAGTTTTTACTTGCTTGTCATTATGAAAGCTTAGAGGATACTGGTGCTGCTTTCTTTCAGATTTCCACAGACAAGACAGAAATGGTGCAAGTAAAATGCCAGGGACAGTGAACTCATTTTATAAATAAAAGTGTGAGCATGTACAATATATAAAATACATGAGTTCATATTTGGTCAGATGATGTTCTTACACCTGTTCATTCAGGCTTTGGACCAAAGCACTTGCAAAGCTAATGAATGATATTTGAACAGAGCTGGGTAAAAATAGACTTGTTCTTCTAACATTATCAAAAGGATCTGACCTAACAGATGACGACATCTGATGGGGTAAATCATCTGAATTGGATGTTTCCTCATGTTTTAGGATTGGTTAATATTATTCAGTACGCATAAAATAGCTGACCTCTAATACAGGACATACTGTATTTATGGTCCATAGCTTAATTCTTCAGTCCTCTATCAAGTTCATACTATAGCCCTATTTGCATTATACACCAAAACATTCATTGCAATTCTTTCATTTGCAAAGTAATCCACAAGCACCAAACAAGTTACTTTACAAAATTAGTGCAGAACTTTGGCAGACAGCAGTCTCTAAGCTATTTCCTCTTTTCTGAATGTCTAATATCTTATGCATGCAGCTATATATATGTAGTTAAGAATAGTACTCTTTCCATTGTAGCAGCTTTTGCTTCCTTTGATAAAAGGAAGATTGATAAAAAAGAATTTATACAGTATTCACTGCATTTTATCTCTGTATGTCTGCTTTGTGACCAAGGCTGCTGTGTGTGAACCCACTTAGCTTAACCTGCACGGCTGAGGACTGTTCCCTCTGCAGAAATGGCCACCAGTGAGTGACTCTGCCCAGCACCTTGCTGAGGTGGTCATTCAGTCCAACAGTGAAGATCAAACCCACTCTCTGCAGAGTCACCAAGGAAGATCAGTGTTGGAAACAATTTAAAACTGTGTGTGCTATGGGGAATAAAAGCTGTGCATGGCTGTATCAAGCAGGGAGGCAGGCAAGGAGCCTGTGTGCCCTTATGCCCAAATGACGGTGAAAGCACCGGTTGCCCTGCTGAACCACTTTGAATTCATGCTTGAGCAACTTGTGTAGTCACTGGTGAAGTTCAGTGACACACAATAAGGCAATTGTGGCAATGTGCCTCCTTTGCTCAAAACCAATAATGTTTTGCTGTGTCACACTCAGAGTTTACATTTTGTTTCAGCTCACTGCATGTGAGACTTGGAAACCTTGGCTGAAACCTCCAGTTTTGTCTATACACAGAGTACAGTACCAGTTTAATCTGAAGAGTTTGTCAAGCCAGTAAAAGATCTGGGGCATGGATGACTCAAGAATGACTCCTTTGCATTTGAATTACTCTAGATTTACAATCAGATAATTAAAATACAATCAGATACTACAATTATAATAATTTTTAGCAAGCCCAGGGCTTTGGTTCTGACCCATTCAGTGAGATACAGCATATGGCAAAAAAAAAGCGTTTATAATTACAAATCAGTGCTTGGGGAGTTCTCCAGTTTCATGACACATTTTCTAATGTAATCTTTTTTGTAGTCAGTACTGTCAATGTTTTCTATTTGTTTCTGCAGGAAAGATGGGTTTCTGCAAAAGTTTAAAATCTTGGCTGTTTATAAGTCGAGCAGTGAAATCAGGCATTGTTACAATGCTAAATGTTAACAGCTCTTCTACTCATTTCCCTGCAGCTGGAACTAAAATTAAGCAGTTAATGATTGTACCCATAGCTTAGAAATACCTCTACAGAAATACATGCTCCCTCTTGAACCCCTACCACAACATCCTAATTAACTAGCTAGCACATTCCAGCTAGTAGCCAACATTCCAGCTGCCTATGAGATTGCAGCACAGTATGGAGTTTCTAGTGGTCAAAAGAAATAGATAAATATTGATCTCTCTTCAGAGCAAACATTCAAAATTTCCTGGAAAAACCCAAGGAGGAAAAAGTTATCTAAGAAGAAAAAAAAAAAAAAAGATGTTTGCCAGAGCCATGTAGTTAAAATATGGCATACCTTCCAACATGGTGAGGATCATTACTGTCAACTTCTTCTAAAAATATTGATGTCAAAAGAAATTTTACATTCTTTTGNGTACAGAAGTAGATTCAGCTTGTAGATGCCTCACAGTAGTTTGCAAAAGCAGGTAAGTGCTAAATATAACAGCAACTTTACAAATACAGCAACAGAGGAATGGAGTAGTTAAGGAACTAAATTCCTTTTTTTTTTTTTTTCTTAACCACCTGGCAAACAAGCAACAACAAAGTCCTCCAACTCAAC
>VYZQ01005217.1:2046-20340 GCA_013400655.1 Mystacornis crossleyi
CCTGATGTTTGGATGAGGGTCTTCCCTCAGGGGTCAGAAGTGGGAAGGACCTTCCCTGTTACTGAGACCAGGTCTTGTTTTTTGTAGAAAACAAATGTATGACCGGAGCTTTTTAACTCTACTGCTTCAGGAAAAGTATTCTACTTGTTTGAAGATTGAACATCTCTTTCCAACAAAATATATGCACTATTCCTGTATATTAATTTGTTCCTGGACCTGCACTGAACCTTTGCTTTAGTAGTTCCCTCCTGTGGGTTTACTTTCCTGTGCTGTTTATAGAAATAAATCTTAGATTATCTCAGATAACATTTTGCGAGGCAAACCAAATTAAGTCATTTTAGTTTTCTCACACAGTATAGGTTTCCACTGATCATATTCTTCTTTCATTTTGTCATATTGTATTTCACATAATTATGGTTCATCTGCTTCTCTTACTACTACTCTCCAATATAATTTATCTAAGTCTGTAAGATACTCTGGTATTCTTTTGTCCTGGTCTTCTCACTAGTTTTCTGTACTGATCCCCTCAGTTTGGTACCATCAGAAAATTTCATTGTCATGAGTATTGTTTGCATGCCCAAGTCATTCATTTAAGTAAGAGCAATAAATCCCAAGACTGAGTGAAGAATTAATGTTGTCAGCTCCCTTGTGTATTACATCTCCATGCTGAACACCTCTGTCTTCCTTCAAATTCTTTTTTACCTTACTGTTCTTTTATTACTTCTCAACGAGTGTTCAATAATTTATCTCATGGCTTTAGGATAAATTGGCATTATTATGCATTAATGAAGTCCGAATGGATCAGTTTTACTGGTTCTAGCCTGTCTAGAAAAAACAGTACGAAAGAAAAGTAATTGGATTAATTCTTTGCTTCCCTAACTCATGACATAATTTATTGCCATTTATTTCAGATTTTATTATTTTCTTTAGGATTTGTTTGCAAGCTTCCTGTGCTGATTTTGTCAAGATAAAAGTGCAATTTCTCAGCCTACTGTCTGTGTTGTAACTCTTCAGCCCCATGTCTCTATCCACAATTTGAAAATAATCACTAAAAATCTTTGATACTGAACCAGTATTATGTTGGCCAGGTTATTCAATACTCCGGAATAAAGAGTTCATGATCACAATGAGAAGCACATTCCTTCCTTACCATTTTCCGTTTCAGGTCAGATGTGGTAATTAAGATACCCCAGTTCACATTGTCACCCTGCTTTCGGCACCATGCACTTTTGTGGGTTTTTTTACTGAAAGTTGAGGGTGAGCAACAGTTTCAAGGCCATCCCTGGTGCAATTATCATCTCAATGCTTTTTAATTTCTAAGACACATGAAATGAAAAACCATTCTTGCAGACGTTTTCTCTGTGTGTTCATCTGTAATTACAGTAAGATAAAATTGCTCAGTATATCACAAGTAGAAAGGCAGTCAATACATTTTCTTCTACTCTTAGCAAGATCTTTCTTGGGCTTGGATTATTGCCTACAAAAATATTTTATACATCTTCAATGTATTTCATGCCAAATTTATGCATATACACAATGAAAGAAAGGGCGATTTCATGTATGTTCTGGGGCTTTTTCGTGAGTTTTTTCCTTTCAGATACCCAAAAAATAGACGATGTCAAACACATTGCTATCAAAGAGGCTATTTCAGCCAACATTTCTGCAGGAACTGCTTTCTTTTTGATATATACATCATATGCCTTGACCTTCTGGTATGGAATCATTATGATACTTTCAAATATTCATAGAGTTCACAATCCTAAAACTCTTCAGCTTGATGAGGCAACATCAGGTTTGGATACTGCGAGTGAATCAGCAGTGAGAGCAGCACTGGACCAGGTCAGTGTTGGTCAGTGTAGAAGTGCTTTTGTCAGTGCCCATGGAATTCAGTTAATGATGTTATGGGTAGGACTGAACAGCAGCAGGCTCCTCAAACAAATTTTAGTCTTTAGAGCACTGGTGAGCTCAGTGTGTGCTGAGACCTAAATATACCCAAGCAGTTTTGGGGATCCCTGTGGTCTATGCTATTATTAACACCCAGCAAAGTAACTGAAAAACAGGTCAGGGGTTTCTTCTAGAGCAGCTGCTACATGTTGACTGCTGTCTAGACCTGACTTATAAACCACACAGACAATTCAAAGCAATAGCCAACCCTCTATTTCTTGCTGCCTGGTCTAAGCATGTCTATGAACCATTTACAGAAAAATTCCACCCATCCCCCAGTCTGAATCAATCATATTTGCTGATTTTTTCCCCTCTCTGTTTCTCTACCTTACTATGCATCTATGCTTATGCTCTGGATGAAGACAAATTCTCATCATTGCATAAACAGTTTCAGCAATTATTACATCTTCTCTATGGGCAAAATGTTCAGAGAACATTTTTTCAACATATACTGTCACAGGAGAAGTACCTAATCTGCCTTCTAACCGTCAAAGACCTTTTTATCCCTAATTGTTTATTTGGACACCTAATTGCCACTAATTTCAGCAAGAGTTGGACTCTTTGTCCAGGAGTACTAATTCCTGATAATTCACACTAATTTGTGAAGCTATGCTCGCTGGCACCCACAGTGATTTTCCTCCCAGCCCATGACCTGGAAGGTGAATCTCTGAGGCAGCAGGTCAAGAACTACTGATAGAGACAAGTTTGGTGGGATTGCCAACTAAGTGCTGCAATATAAAACTTACAGAGCTTGTTTAAACAAGCTACTTAGCCTCTCACCTCCCCCACAGCTTTGAAATACGTCCTCCTATCGACATTTCTGGCAGAGCATGACAGGAAGGCTTGCTCAGACTGGACTAGCTCTGATTGCTGAAGTTGAGCAAGACAAAGCTAACACGTTGTCTGCCAAGCACTCATTTGTCCTCCTCTTGCCTAATTTTTCTCTTCCTCACTGTGCTGAACATGTACCTCCACAGAAGGTTTACATCCAATGTAGACCAGACCCTTTTCCCTGCAGGCTTTACCAAACCTCTGATCAATCTCTGTTTACTGGTTTTGTGAATAGGACGTTCTGCTTTTTATAATGAAGGGTGCTAACTTGATTTTCTTCTACATTTTGATGTGATTTTAACTCTTTAGTATCACCTCAGACATAGTGAATCCCTCAGTCTACCAAGAAAAATCATACGTATTTGTATAGGATGTTTGAATGGCTGTGATTTCTCCAGTTCTTAAAATCATGTTACAATATAAAGATATCAGGTTTTTCTAGAATTTCTTAGACGACATCCCATACATTAAAATTTTATCTTTTATTTCCTAGTAGTAAAACATATTAATCCACTTATATTCTAAAAATATGTTTCTAAACGTTCAGTGAAGATTTTTAATCTGAATTATATAAAGTTTGTAGTAATTTCTTGGATCATTAGATATTAATACAAAGTTATCCCAGCAGACACTGTCACAACGTGCCGGTAAATACATCTTTGTCGTGACCAACTACATACTTCTAAAATTTATCTTATTATTTTTGAGTAATTTAAAAGATGGAAAAAACTGTATGAGTAATACAGGTATGATTTTAAGTACCTTAACATATATTTTCATTGAAACTATATTTTGCACTATCTGATTTAAGTTACATTTTTCCTTTAGTTTACCTTCAAGAAACCTAAAAATATTGTGAAGTTCGAATTCCTCAGCTGACCACTATGATCTTTATTAGAACACCATTTTAATATATATTGTTCAACTCTAATATGAAGAGAGGAAATGTTCTATATACCTGAAAATGTTCATCTGGAGCCACAGTTCCACTGTTTCCAGGTCAGGAACGGATGCTACACACAGCTCAGTGGCTCAAAATGCAGATCTTACAGCTGCACCTGAAAACAGTGTCATCACAGAACAAGTTCATAATGAATTAATGGAACAGAATGGAGTTTACTTCAAGCTTGTCAATATGCAGGTATTTTTTCTCATAGCTTTTATCATACTGTGTACCACTGACCTAACTGGATTGAATTGCTCCCAAAGGTACTTCCAGCTTTGCAGTGTTTTCTCAGTGAAGAAACTCCAGGGGATAAAAGCTCCCTTGAAGAGTGCTGAAGTTCAGATTAAGAAAAATTCATATTAAGTAAAATGTTCAAGTTTAATTCAAAGCTGTGAATTACAGGTATTCTAAGCAATTTTTTTTTTCAGAAGTATGACATGAAAAATAAAGTATATGTGAAAGTAAAAATTAAGATTGTGGCAAAAAGGAAGCTGTGGAGTTGATTGCTTCTCAGACTACTTTTCCAAATCATACAATTATAAAGTCACTCAGGTTGGAGAAGACCATCTAATCCAGCCCCCGCTGAAGGCAGGGTGCACTCTGAGGTCAGGGCAGGGTGCTCAGGGCTGTGTCCTGTTGGGTTGGAAATACTTCCAAAGATGCAGATTCCACACCCTCCTCAAACCCTCTGCTCCCGTGCCTCCCACCCTGATTGTGAAAATTCTAAATCTTTTATGCAAGTACCTTTCTAAATCAACAGCATCTTAGTGACTCAGACTCCTGAAGTTTTGTCATCCAGACATGGTTTATCTTGGCTATTTTTATTATCTCCCAAGCTGTCTCCTGAACTTCTCAAGCAGTTTCTCTCAGGCCTACCCTTTGAAACAGCTATAAATTTTGTTTCCTATTCTTCACAGCTCCCTCCTTGCACTGAAAGTCACTCTCATTGACTTTCTGATTCTCTTTTAATTTAAGCCTTTTTATATAATTTTTGCATTTTAAAATGACTTTCTGGCAGGTCACTTCAGTTAACTTAGTTCTGTATATTTTCGTAACAGTTTAACATAAAAAAATGAAAAAAATATTTGTGGCTAAAACACACACCCAGACACCCACACCCTGCTTGTGAGTGTTAGTGTAACATCTAGGTTTTCACTGAATGTAAAGAACACTTAATGAAACTCACCACTTAAGTGGGCTTTGCAAAAAATACTCTGCTCTTATCAATCTTTCTTCTATTTGACAGGAACTGTAGTTTTTATTCAGAATTGTTCATCATTTGAAAGCACAGGATAAGATAGAATCATAGCATCACAGAATGGCTAGGGTTTGAAGGGACCTCAAAGACCACCTAGTTCCAACCCCCCTGTCATGGGCAGGGACACCTTCCACTAGACCAGATTGCTCAAAGCCCCCTCCAGCCTGGCCTTGAACAATTCCGGGGATGGAGCATCCACAGCTTCTCTGGGCAACGTGTTCCAGTGCCTCACCACCTGCGCAAATTTTCTTCCTAATATCTAATCTAAGTCTACTCTCTTTCATTTCAAAACTGCTCATCCCATCACTACACTCCCTGTTAAAAAGTGCCTCTCCAGCTTTCTTGTAGCCCTCTTTAGGTACTGGAAGTCTCCTGTAAGGTCTTTCTGGAGCCTTCTCTTCTCCAGGCTGAACAAACTCAATTTTCTCAGTCTTTCCTCATAAGAGAAGTGTTCCAGCCCTCTGATCATGTTTGTGGCCTCCTTTGGATTTATTGACAGGTCCATGTCCTTATGCTGGGCCCCAGAGCTGGATGCAGCACTGCAAGTGGGGTCTCACCAGGACAGAGCAGAGGGGCAGAATCCCCTCCGTTGCCCTGCAAGCCATGCTGCTTTTGGGGCAGTCCAGGGTGTGTTTGGCTTTCTGAGCTGCAAGGACACATTGCTGAGCCGTACCAAGCTTCTTATCAACCAACACCTTCAAGTCCTTCTCAGCAAGGCTGCTCTCAATCCATTCTCTTCCCAGCCCTCGTCTGTGTTGGATTACATCAGTGCAGGTGCAGGGCCTTGCATCTGGCCTCGGTGAACTTCATGAGGTTTGCAGGGCCCCACCTTGAGCCCATCAAGGTCCCTCCAGATGGCTGTAAACAACTTTTAGCATCATACTCTGTTTTGTTTCAGGCATCAGGAACTGAGGATCAGTTACAGAAAGAAGGCAATTTATCAGCTGTCTCAGAGTAAGTACAGAGGGGATCAATACTGACTCGATAAAAAACCCATCCACTCAGAAAAGCGTAAAAAGGTTCAGAAAGCAGCATCATAAACTTGATCTAAAAGCTCATGTCTCTGTTTCCATATCTGCCTGTGTTTTCCATAACCAATGGGCTAAAAAAGGAACACAATCCCACTTGAGAGGGCGCAACTTTTTAACAAAATGTGTGAAGGCATCCTGTGTGTCTGGGTTAAGACTCATAAATTGATATAATCCTAAAAGAGTTCTGTGGAAATGCCTTTTCCTCTGAAGCTAAAATATTTTGTTGTGATACTTAAAATTGTTTGAGTAATATTATGAAACAAAATTACTTTAACATGGGAATAGTCTAAGTAGCAAGTGAATTCCTTTAATTATAGAACAAAACCAAAACCATGTAATTAGTCATAAAACTGAAATAGCACACCCTGAATAGAGAATAATTACTATTTTTGTCTAAATGTTTTGATATCTGTTGTCTAAAATGCCTGTGTTAACAAATAGATTCCTGGAAATCAAGATATAATTATCAAGCTGTCTAAGGACCTAAACTTGCAAAAGATCATATTCAGCAACAAGAAGGAAATAATTCTCTCAACATTCAATACCATCAAATGCAAAAGGTGGTTTAAATTCTCAGCTTCTGTTTCTGGATAGTTCCATGAAAGGTAAGTGACTTAATGGACATCTCATTTACATGTGCAAATTGCTTTACTTATTGCTCAGCTACTTGTTCTTGCCCAGTCTGTAGAGCTGTCAACAACACCTTGCTTCCTTCTGCCTGATGCCTCTGAGAATATGGTGCCTTTGCTGAAAAGACCTCCAGCCCTTGCCCTGTCTTCAGGCAGAAACAGCCTCAGAATTCCCAGTTCTGTGATGCCCTTGGAAAAGAAAAGATGCTGGTGTAGCTGTTACGGATATTTCTCAACCGAATGTGTCTGCCTGTATCCCTCATCTCATCTCATCTCTGTATGGTCAGGCCCTGCACGGCCCTGCCCCAGGAGTGAGAGATTCCCAGCACATTTTTGTGCACACTGAGTTGTCTTGTAGCCAGTATCTGCGCAAGTTCAGAGGCTTCCTCTAGAAAATAACCAGCAGCAGTCCAGGTTTTGACTGTAAGCTGTTAAAAAGAGAGAGGGAAATCATTCTTAAAAAAACGTTTCATTTTCCCTCTACCTTACAGGTGTTAAATTAAGGTTTTAAAAACTTGGATTACCTCAGTTACAGCTTGATTTTTTTTTACATGGTAATATTATTCTTAAACTGTATGCACATAGTCATTTTACTTATCTGAAAAAGAAAAAAAATATGATAAAATAATAAAAATGCCTTTTTTTTTTCTCAAACAGGATTTCACATTAGGCAAAGCTGGAGAAATTCTTACAATGAGGCTTTGATCCATAGCATTTAAAGCACTTCTAAGTCAGGTTAAAGCATTATATATTTAGTTTTCTGTAGCTTTAGAAATGCTTGTTTGTTTAGATGACATAAATTTTCTTTGTGTTTATTTAAGCAGTCATGCTGTGATCCTGTCCATAAAGATACCACACTGATTTCTTTAGCTCAGTTTAGAAACCAACCGGGCTAAATCTTCAGAGCAGCTCCAGGTAGGTATTTTGAATGGTTTTTAAATGTAACTCTAAGTCAAGCGTAGAAAAGCTCAAAGGTAACTGTGGTGTTTATTTAGCTGTTTCAACAAAATCAAAGCACCTTTGGATGGAGGACCGGAGAAAGTGGACTGTGCTCTAAGAGACTGAACCTGAAATTCAGATCAGCCTTCAAAGACAGCTAACTCATACAGACTATGAACCACAAAAAATTACAAGTGAAGAGTACAGGACCTGGATATCTGACTAACTGCACCCACTAAACTGGTGGCTGCTCCTCGGTAAAAGGCACAGAGCCAAAGACAGCCACAGCAGGGATCAGGTCTGGGAGCAGGCCTCTGCTGTCAGTAGAACTACAGTCAGCAACGAAGTTAAATCCCTTAAAAAGAATCAGCCTGAAACGCACGCAGGGCCATCTCCGGTTGCTAAGCAGTGAGGAGGACGGCGAGGCTCGCAGGAGGGGGTGTAAGCAGCCCTGTCACCCCCGCTGGAGGCTCGGCAGCAGCGGCGTCCCGGAGCTGGTGCGGTGCCGAGCTGCTCAGCGCCCCTACTCTGCTGCAGGGCCTGGGAGGTACCGGTGGAAACTGCTAAACCCCACCTGGGAGGCACAGCCTGCACTGGAACGTGCCCTGAGGGCTTGACAGTGTTTCCAGTTTATATTTTAGCACAGCTAGAACTAATTCAAATATTTTTATTCCTATTTTGTTGCCATTCCTACCCTTACCAGTTGATACCCTAACAAGTATTCTTTTTAATTCATCGCGTATTTTAGGAAAATGTTGGTATTCAGCATCTTATTATCAATCTACAGCATAACTTCAATCCTTCTCTGGATTTCTATTAAATTTTAGTCGCACCTGACCCAGCTGTAGGCATGCTTGTGATCCTTGAAGTAGTAGAAAGCAGAGCAATGTGAGACTAGACCAGACACCTCCCTTCCTTGTCATTCTGTCACTACAAACACTGGTTTATCCCAGCCACGCCAGTCTCGTATGTCCACAGCCCCACCACTTACTGAGCCCATGCAGCTGAGTGAAGGTTTCCCGGCTTCTAGAGAGGGTCTCTTCCTCCCTCAGACGTTCCCAGAGTCAGCCTGAGTCACATCAGCTCCACGTTAACCCCTTTCCACAGCGACCCGGATGTCCCTTCTTCCTGGTTTGTATGGGAAGGGATTATAGGTCACCTCCTTGGAAATTAAGTCCCGTGAGACTTCTTTGACCAACCCAGGAGGAAAGTGAGGTCTCTCAGACCGTGCTGAATCTCAACAGATCCGTGGAGGAAGGGCTTGAAAAGACCCTAAAGGAAACAGAGTAGTCTTCCTGGTCTGAGGATTAGAGTAATGCCACTGTATTCACTTTCCTCACTCTGGTGTGAAGTGTCCACCTGGCAACCTGTTCAAGTATCAGGCGGTGGGTCCTGGGAGGGCTTTGTGTATTAGCACCAACACATGTGGTGTGTTTTCCTAGCACGTAACACCAAAGCAGCCATCTGGCTTTGTTAACCTAGAGCCAAATCAAAATGTTTTGTTTTACATATTTTTTTTCTTACCACATTTAAGAATATAGTATTTTATTGCGCTTAAAAATAATACTCTACCCTCAATAAAACCCGAAGAAATCAAAATGTAGTATGTTTGTTGATGTCTAAAGGTTCTGCATTTATACACTTTTGGTAAGAAACATAAAAACTCTTACAATTCCCTAACGAACGGTTCTTACACAAAAATATCGTACTTTGAAACCAACTATATATGTATAAAGTAATACAAAAACTTAAAATTATTTCATGGCAATGACAGTTTTGATATTTGGCAAATCTGGAGGAAAGATAGAATGCATATTTTACTTTTGCTTCCTGGGTTTAAATAAGACAAATATCTTGCATTTAATTCAGACATTTTCATTTTCAAAGATGTGTTTTAAAATCACTGGTCCCTCCGACCAATTAATTTGAATTTTTAATGAGATAGAAGAGTATATAATTGACAAGATATTTTCCCCCTAAAAGTAGTATTTTCCGGATGAGGAAGAGGTGATGTTGAGAAATCTCCCAGCTCTGCACACTATTTCACATGTGTGTTCTCAGACACCACAGAGATTTTGCAGCAACACTCAGAAACACTTCACAGCAGAGTTACAGCTCTCACAGTACTTGAAACTGACAGAGAATGAAGACTTATTTCTAGTTTATGACAGATTCAGATATTGTTTAGTAATCTTTGCAGATGCATGTTATAAATCCAAGTAACTGTCCCTGATTGGCAGCTTCCATGGCACTATTTATGGAGCATCAGATTGTCAAAAACATGTTAAATTTACAAGAAAAACTTCTTGTAAAGCTAAATTTAATATGAAATAATTTGGTGGTGTTTGTGGTATTGCAAAAAGGAGTTTTGTTTTTCTGTATCTTTATTAAATTTTTAGATCTATTGCATTTATTATTATGTGCAATGAAAACCATATTATCTGTGTCATCCTGTTGTAATACGAAGTGATTAAGTTCTCTTATGTAACCTAATTAGGTGATGTGCAGACGGAAGTTTTGTATTAATTTATTATTTATTACATTTTTATTTATTAAATAATATTTATTTTGGTGTCATAAAAATGTATTTCATATATAATTTCCTCCTAGTTCATATTAATGTTTGATCCAGTTATCACTAATATATATGAGTCATCCAAGGAGTCTGTTGACCTTAAGTTATTTGTCCAATCTGCTTAGATGTCTGGACAGCATTGTGTTTTCATGCTAAATATTGCAAATATTAAAAATATTAACAAAATGCTTAATTGTACGCCTCAAAATGGGGATTGTTCTCTTTGCAGCACTGTTTCTCCTCTGTTTAAAGATAAAAGTGGTCAGAGAAAAAAAAATGGTCATCTCAGACTCCAAATTAGGAAATGTCATGTTTTGGGACCTGGCAAGGTTAAAGTCATGGTTCTACACATAAATAATATGAGATTTATGAAATGCCATTGTGTTTTCTTAGGCAAAACCTTAGAACAAGGACTGTAAGTCTGAGCAAATATATGGAAGCAGAGGAGGAATACTGGATAAGATACAGAAGCTTTGAGGGGAAACATCTGCACAACTAACAAAAGTGAAAGCATCCAATTCTGCTGAATATTTAGACCAAATTAAGCACTTTCAGATGGCCTCTGGTGAATAAATCTCAATTGGGTAGGTAAAAAATATTTCCTGTCTAGTTTTCAAATAAACCAGAGTAATTTACAATGGTTTCATTCATTTCCAGGCTACAGGTTCCAGATTGGCACTAATTGCCCAAAATGTAGCTGTTCTTGAGACTGGCATGTTTTGTTGTTAATCTGTGGCTGGCAGCTGATTGCTCTGCTTTTAGCCATCATACCAATTATTGCTGTAACAAGAATGATTCAAATCAAGATGCTTGCTGGACATGGATAAAAAAATACAAGAAGGAACTGTAAATCACAGGAAAAGTGGGTTCTGCGACATTTTTAGGGTTTTACGTTGTTCTAAAATGTGTTGCTTAATAGGCACATTGGTGATGGATCAAGAATATACTCCTCAAACAAATCAAAGTCTACCTTGTTCGACTATTCTGATAAAATGCTGATATAGAAAATATGAAGCTGAAAACTGAAAATGAGTTACTCATTTGTGTCCTCAAGGAGTTTGTAGCATTCAGGGCATACTAAGCATTTTAAAAGTACTGGGCCCCTCATGCCTGTCCCAAACCTGCATTTGTCCCTAGTCTTTCCCAGCACCTGTTTTCCTTTTATTTTTTGTTTTTTCTTTTTCCATTTTGTTCCTTTTCAGAGCCCTTCTCCTCTACCTCTCTTTCTTTTCACCTTGCAGTTGTCTGTGGGCTTAAGATAACACTTTATAGAAGCCATCAGTAACAAGGATGTGTGAAAATGTGACAGTGTAGCTGACCATGCCCTGCAATTTCTTGCTGATTTTCACTCCTTCCCTCTCAGGCAGGAAGAGAAGCAGGAGCCTGGAAACCTGTTTCAAAGGAAAGTCCTGAAAGGATTCTAGTGAGGTAGGAATCAGCCTTTCCTCCCAGGTAACAAGCGAGAGGACAAGAGGAAATGATCCAACTTGCTGCAGGAGAGGTATAGAATCAGAATCATAAAATTATAGAATGGTTTGGGTTGGAAGGGACCTTAAAGATCATCCAGTTCCAACCCCTCTGCCATTGGCAGGGACACCTTTCACTTCACCAAATTGCTCAGAGCCCCATCCAATCTGGCCTTGAACACCTCCAAGGACGGGGCATTCACAGCTTCTCTGGGCAACCTGTTCCAGTGCCTCACCAGCCTCATAGAATCTTTTCCTAATAGCTAACCTAAACCTCCTTTCTTTCAGTCTGAAGCCACTCCCCCTTGTCCTGTCACTAACTGCTCTTGTAAAAAGTCCTTCTCCATCTTTCATGAAGTTTTTCTTCAGGTACTGAAAAGCTGCGATTAGGTCGCCCCTAAGCCATCTCTGCTAGGCTGAACCAACCAATTCTCCACCTTTTCTCACAGGAGAGGTGCTCCAGCCCTCTGATCATCTTGGTGGCCTCCTCTGGAGTCTCTCCAACAGGTCAGAGACAGTCCTGAGCCAGGACCCCAGAGCTGGATGCAGTGTTCCAGGTGGGGCCTCTCTCACCAGAGCAGGGCAGAGGGGCAGAATCCCCTCCCCTGCCCTGCCGCCCACGCTGCTTTGGACACGTTTGGCTTTCTGGGCTGTGAGTGCCATGGTTGGGTCATGTCCAGTCTCATCCACCAGAACCTCCAGGTCCTTCTGGGCAGGGCTGCTCCACATCCATTCATCCCCCAGCCGGGATGGATACTGGGGGTTACCCCAGCCCAGGTGCAACACCTTGCACTTGGTTGTGTTAAACTGCATGAGATTCCCATGGGCCACTCTTGAGCTTGTCCAGGTCCCTCTGATGGCATCTTGCCCTTCAGATGTGTCAACTGCCCCACTCAGCTGGGTGCCACGTGCTGAGCGTGCACTCGATCTCATTGTCTGTGTCATTAAGGAAGATATTAAATAACACTGGTCCAAATACGGACCCCTGAGCAACACCACAGGTCTCTGATTTCCATCAGCTCTGAGCCCTTGACCACTGCCCTCTTGGGTGCACCCATCCAACCAATTTCTTATCCACTTAACAGTCCTCTCATCAAATCCATGTCTTTCCAATTCAGAGAGAAGAATTTTCGGCGGAGGGTGTGTGTGTCAAACGCTTTACGGAAGTCCAAATAAATAACATCGGTAGCCCTTCCTTTGTCCACTGATGTAGTCCCCCCATCCTAGAAGGCCACTAGATTGGATATTGGGAAAGATTTCTTTACTGAGAGGGTTGTTGAGCATTGGAACAGGCTTCTAAGGGTTGTGGTTGAGTCACTAACCCTGAAACTGTTCAAAAAACATGTAGATGTGAGGCTGAGGCATGGTTTAGTGGTGAAAATGGCACTGCTGATTAATAACGGTTGAACTCGATCTTAGAGGTCTTTTCCAGCCTTAATTGTTCTGTGATTCTATGGTACTTAGTCTTTTGTGTTTCTTATTTGTAGATTGTCTAAGCATGTATTCTACTTCTTATGTAGAAGTAGTGATGTGGAAGGAAGGATTTACTAACTGCATGGGTAGAGTAAAATTTTTGGAGGTTAGCTTCTGTACTTAGAGCTTCTAGGCTTTTCCTCCTGAGTTGGAGGTTGTCATGTTTGCTTCCAAGCTGTTTTCTACATTTACAAGAAGGGCCGATGATTCACAAGTGTAGAGGTGTTCCATTACACATGAAAATACTGTTAGAATAGTGTTACACATTAAAAAACAGAAGTTAGAAAGGTTTTTTTTTTAAAAGAACGTGTTAAAAAGAAAGAAACGTTCTTCTTTACATGATAGGGCAACCAAGAAAAAAAATTCGTAACACCATCTCTAATTACTCACAAAGTTTTGCCAAATTAGTAACCTTGTTGAGTGCATTCTAATGCACTGAAATATTTCAAAGTTATTTCATAGCCATGGTGTTTACAACTGATATTATCATCTCCTGCCAACTTACTTGGAGAGCATTTGAAAGAAGAATTACATGACTGTTAAGTGATGACCTGAATATCTGGTTTTGGCAGACTGTATTAATCAAAACAATTTTTTGCAGATCATCAGTTTCTGGCAATATTTAAAACACATGTCTTTCTATAGCAATTCAGCAAAATGTTTTACTCGCAATATATCAAGCAAACTTGAAGCAAAACAAGTCTCAAGCATCTATTTTTAGCTCTAGGTAGAGATCTACTTTTTTTAAAGTGAGGTTCTTCCTGGAATACTGCCGATGGAGAAATGCCATCTTCACACACCAGAGGTAAAAATAAACCACTCTCATTGAAAGGCAGTGCAGAAGTGACATAGCTAAAAGACAGTAAAGGAAATTCATGCCTTCTTTAGGAGCAGCAAAATTTGTCATACACTTATCTAATGAATCAAGTAGCTGCTGGTACAATCCATGAGCAACAGTTCAGAGCAGTAAAGACACTATGGGGAGCTTCTGTGAAGGTAGGGGGATTGCACAGAGTATGAATCTGACAAGGGTGACAGAAAGTGAGAAAGAATTGAGCTTCAGTCCCACATACTGGCTAGACATATCTAGTGATATATTCACATATCTAGTGGATAATTTTTAATTTTCTTCTCCCACAAAATGAGTACTTTGAAACTAAATTATGAGCTGTAGTGAATTTAGTGCTTAATGAATATACTTTACAAAGTCGATTTCCAAGACGCTTTGCATATTGAATTTGGTTTCCTAGATTCCTAAGGCTAAACCAACTATTGCTATTATAAGACTTGCTGTTGATATTAATTAGCTAGAAGTAGATTCTCTTAATATTTGGGAGCATTAAGAAAACTAAGGCATGAGCTTCCTCTAGTTTTCAATCATGAGCGGGTACCTAGCCTAATTAATTTTTGAGAACTTCTACTATTTTTCTTCTGTACAAAACAGGAAGATTTTAAAAGACATAAAATGAATAGGGACTGGATGCCAAACTGCTGTATGAGCCAGGAAAATGTGTCTCTACATTTTTAGGAATGGCCAGTGGTTCTCCCTTAGGACTTTTAAATGGCATTGGGTTTGGAATTTCTCCTTTAGGAGTTTAGAAAAACTCCCGATTTTCAAGAAATGCTGAGAATATACCCCATGAAGGAAAACTTCTTTATGGGCAAGCTCCAAATCACTGGCTGCTTTTGACAGTGTGGACACATGTTTACCCTGCAGTTCCAAAAGCCTTTGCAGGTGGTGTGGGCTTGTCCACTGTATCCTGACTGGGCTCCCACAGCCGTGACAGCTTCATGGCATTATCCTTGTGACAGCTTACACAAGACCAGTGGAAAAAAAACTCTCGTTGCAAAAATGTGTGCTGTCTCCACTTCACTGCTGTGATTCAGTCTAATTGGATATATTTAATAGCAGCATATACACAAATGTGATTACACTCTCAACAGGACGCAGACACACTTCTACTGTAGTTATCCATCAGATTATGTCTAAAAATATCCATACAATTTTTTTTTTCTGCTGACAAATATCTGCTTCCAGACACAGACTGCTTCAGCAGCCGTAGAAAATACTTGCATTGTTGTTACACTGAGTCCGGAAAAAAAAATTGAGCTTATATCTGGACAAAGTTTGCAAGCATCATACAAGTTACAAAATGCTTCTTTAAAAAATACTGAAATATTCTTTTTTAAAATGAACATAAACACCAAAGAACTGAGGTCCTGAGCGTGTGTTAAGTGTGTATACCAAGTACATGCTTTCTTAGTGCTTAAAAACTGAAATGCAAAACTATCCAGCATGTTATTTGATTATATGGAACTCTTGGGTGGACTAAGTTGTAATTATTTAATGAGTGGGACTGAACTTGGAGCAGTTGTCCATGTTGCTGAAAGTGAGTCAGAAAGGGCATGACTTGTCAAATAAGCCAGGCCAATTTGTTTGGGACAATTTCTAAAACTAATCAACTAAGATCTGCTCGCAGCAGTAAAGAAGACTGTGACCCTGGAAAAGTCTGCTTGACCTGACTTCTGAGGCAAGTGAAAATACAGTGAGCCTTGTCTGTCTCCTGTCCCCCATCCCAGATGTACAAACAGGAACCTGAACTAGTCATCAGGATAAAGTTTTTCACCTCCAGGGCCACAGAAGCAGCACCTCTGTCACTGTTCTATCACAGGTAACAGACTAGAAGCACCACAGGTGGGAACAGCTGCTGTGTTAGTTTTTAATTCACCTTTTGGTTTTTCCATTGTGGAGACTGTCAGGAAGTGTCAGATCAAGACAGGAAAGGTCACACATGCATCATGATAGCTCATCACCTCTCCACCATCCAAAATGCAGACAAGATTGCTGTGATTCAGAGTGAAAGGTGGTAGAGCAAAAGCAGCAGCAGCAGCTCTAGATTGAAACAGGCATCTACTATTCTCTAGTGAGTGCTCAAAGTGGGACATGAAATGCATGAGAGCGGGCAGTACCAGCTGCTGAAGTGCAGCTATACAGCAGGTTCAGTCTTTTGGATGAGACTATTAAGGATGTTTCACTACATGTGGTTTTGGTACAATTCCACAAAAAGTTTCCTTAAAACCCATAACTAATAAATAACTGAAGTACATTTGCTTTAAGAATCCAACCCTCTTCCACCAGCACAAAATTCACAGTTGCTCAAATTAAAGAGTACACAGCAGTCCTGAAAAAGCCTCACTGATTTGCCAAACTGAAAGCAAAGGACTGGGTGGAGAGCTCCAGGCACTGAGACCAGCTCTGCAGCACAGAGCATCTGTGCTCATGAAGGGCACAAAAACAGGGAGAGGCTTTGAGGGCAGAGGCACTGGAGATGAAATGCTTTACAAAACAAGGAAATTAATACCACATCCGTGAATTCATGCACCCACAGCACATCACAAGTAGCTCTAACAACTCACAGAATTTAAATTTGTTCGCCCTGGAATAACTTCTGGCTTCAGTTTCTCTAGGCAAGGCTCAGACTGTCTCAGCTAAACAGGAAATTCTGCTTATGCAGGTGATTGAATGCCATTTTCTCAATGATTCACTTTCTGAAAAAGTTGTCCTTTTTCTGTATTTCTGTCAAGGTTATATGTTCCCAGATATCCTGAGAAAGGCAGGAGTAGGTGTATGGAAAATAAATGCAAATAAACGCAAAATTACACCCTTCATCAGACTTCAGGCTCTTTTGAATGAATGTTCAAAGCAAACTGCCCTTATCACAATTGCAAGCAGGTTTACTAACCCAGATGAGTGGTGAAAGTTTTTAACTATCAGACAGAATTGATTAAAATAAAGAATAAAAATCATCAGGCATAGCTTGGTCCAAAATCCTAATCTATCTCACAGAAATCACAGCATCATAAACATACAGGCTTCACTGCCCACGAGATCTCAGAAAGTCATTCACCTCTGAGAAAGAGGGTGGGTTACCATAAGCATTGCAGAACAGGGATGGATTCTTTCTCTATGTGAGTTTTGGAAGATTTCAAACTATAAAACATTGAATGGCTGTCATATGTAATTGAGGTAAGAGATACAGGCAGCTCAGTAAAGGCAAGGAAACCAAAGGCTGAAATGAGGAGACCATTTTTGGAGGCAACAAGACACAGTGTAACACACCCTGGACTGCAGAGAAGTGTCAGGCATTGAGGGAGAAAATCAAAAGAAGAAGTGTTCTTGCTACTGTGGACAAAAAATAAGCAGCAGAGCTCCCAGAGGGCAAACAGACTGGTTCCATGTTAGCTGAAAATGGAGTTGTTTCTGTAAAATAAATAATAGTAATTGATCTCTCTGAAACTCTAAAAGCTAGAGAAGAAACAATGGGTACTTCAGAATCTCTGTTTCAAATTCACCTTTCCGCAAGATCATCTTTCTCTCACAATGTTGCTAACAATGTTAAACAGTACAGCCACAAATCAATTAATACCAAGTTGATTTTTAGAAAATTTTATTTCTATAACAGGTAATACAAAGCTGCTCAGGGGAATCAAGTATTAAAGTCCTGAGAACCATATCAAACTGCATTCAGTGCTTACTTTTATTGTGCATTATTAGTGTAAAGCAGCAGATATTCACAGTTCACTAGAGAATGAAAACTGAGAAATTCGAAACTCATGCTGCTTTCTGTCTTTATTACTGATTCTTTTTAAAAATNAGAGCTCCCAGAGGGCAAACAGACTGGTTCCATGTTAGCTGAAAATGGAGTTGTTTCTGTAAAATAAATAATAGTAATTGATCTCTCTGAAACTCTAAAAGCTAGAGAAGAAACAATGGGTACTTCAGAATCTCTGTTTCAAATTCACCTTTCCGCAAGATCATCTTTCTCTCACAATGTTGCTAACAATGTTAAACAGTACAGCCACAAATCAATTAATACCAAGTTGATTTTTAGAAAATTTTATTTCTATAACAGGTAATACAAAGCTGCTCAGGGGAATCAAGTATTAAAGTCCTGAGAACCATATCAAACTGCATTCAGTGCTTACTTTTATTGTGCATTATTAGTGTAAAGCAGCAGATATTCACAGTTCACTAGAGAATGAAAACTGAGAAATTCGAAACTCATGCTGCTTTCTGTCTTTATTACTGATTCTTTTTAAAAATACTTCAAACTGTAGTGCTCTCATACTACAAATGTAGTGGGAACATCCCCGTTCATGGACACAACATTTATTTGGCATAATCCTGATAGCAAAAAATGA
>VYZQ01005217.1:31065-54918 GCA_013400655.1 Mystacornis crossleyi
ATGGCAAGACTTCCCTGACAGATGACATTTTCATCCAGTTCAAGATGAAACTTGATTATAAGGCCAAGTTATTAATTAAAGTGGGATAAAAAGTTAATGACTATGTTTTTGAAGACCCTGAAGGATAGAGGGCTAAAAAGTTATGAAGGTAGACTTCAGCCATTCCCACTTCCAATGTCCTAATGATTAAACTATTTAAGTTTTCCTATGGATCAAAAAAAGCCTTTTTTTTGCATATTTATCTGCTTCATTTCTACTGTTCTGGAAGAGCAGGAGGTGCTACTTCTGCATATATATGCAGGAAAAATCTTTATGAAAAGATGATCAAATATGAATTATCAAAAATTCTTAGCTACCTCAGTGTAGTCCTCAGGAGTTGCATGGGGCTTGGAGTCATCAAGGCAGACCACAAACAAACTTCTCTGAATTTTTTCCAAAAGAGTTAAGTTCTTTGGATCGAGATGAATCAAATATTCCCGTAACTAGAAGGCATGAAAAGACAAAGCTAAGTGAAATAATGTCTTTCCAGTGATCACAATGCTTTTCCCAGGAACCAGCTGTTTCTGAAGTATTCCTACCTCTGCCCATTTGGTCCTTTCACTGCTTGTTAGGGCTGCCAGCCCTGGTCCATCTGGTTCACTATGGCATCTCTTCTGTATATATGTAAGTTGCCTTTAAGAAGATTTCAAAAACTGAAGTTAACAAAGAACAGATGGAGAGAAGGTAAAAGTCACCTTGTGTCTCTCTCTCATTTTTGCAAAGCTGGAATTTTGGTTCAACATTCACAAGCCAGTGTGAATTTTCAGGAAGCATAAATCAGCTCCCCCAGATTCTAAGGACAGTTTTCAGTCACTCAGCACCTACAAGCCCAGTACAAACTCACACATAAACAATCATGGTGCTAAAGCATTATTACACACTTAATTTAAAACTAGATTTAAGATTTCAACAGTGCAGGTTGAGACTTTTCAGAGCAGCAGACATCTGCAGCACTGCAGCTTTACAGCTTTTACAGCAACTGACCACATACGGGGCAAGCATTCCCCCTCAAGATAAACCCTTAAATTTAAAGCAGAACACTAGCTACAGTACTTCCTGAATGTAGAGTCTGAAGTACACAAGAGCAATTCTCTTCCTACCTTTTCCTTTAGAAGAACAATTAACAGAGGGGTAATTTTTAGTTTGCAAATCAAATTTTTCACATGCTGATCTTGATGTTAAAGAAACTCCACAAATTACAGGCACTTAATCTGGCTTGTTCTTTGTTCTGGCACTCTTGGCGATTATATTTCACTACTGATCATTAATTACATAGTATCAAAAGTGTAAGACACCCATGATGGGATTACAAAAATAAAGGCAAACAAAAAAACCCCCACCAAACCAGATCCAACCTGCCCTTCCTATAGACAATAGATTTAGGGGGCTTTGTCCTAATTCCTAGTGTTCATTTCTTTGTTACTAGCTTGACTTAACAGGTACAACTACAAAAATTAGAAATGCATATGTTAAAATATTAAGTAATAAAGTACCAGACTATTTTTAAAAAGCGATTTTTAGCTTCTCTAATTAGCTTTTGTCTTACCTGAGGAATTTGACCATCCACTTTTTGACAGTTTTAATTACAAGTTTTCTGTTGTGCACTATAAGCAGCACTTTGACAAATGCATTAAGTTATTCCCTAGCAAAATTAACAAACCTTCTTCAGTAAGAAGATGAATATAGATCCCAAATCAGTCACAAGACACGCTGAAACTACTTGTGTATGTGATAAGAGAGTTCAACACAAGAGTGCTTAAACTTTGATAATGATTAAGTAGCAATGAGACAATAATCAACTAGGATTGTACCTGGATGGAATGATGATAGTTATAACCCTACTAACTCCACGTGAAGAAACTTCATAAAAAATGATGTGTCCTGCTGAAGTAGTATCTTCTTTCAGCCCTTTTGTACGATGCTCTACAGATGTATTACAGCAGTACATGGAAAGAAGTTGCCATCCACTCAACAAGAATTTACTCAAATCTGAACCTTCAATTAAAGGAGAAGGTGTAGCCTCTCTCACACCTAATTGTTTGCAGTGAAGGAAATGGGAAAAGGAAGCCTCTTTTGTATGTAGCTTAAATAGCACAGCTATTTTAAAGTAAGTGTTTTGAAAACCTGAAAATCTCTGGAGGAGTCAGCATGCTGCCTTCATGCATAGCATCAAATGTGAACACTCGACCTCGACACAGGACTACCAAGTGAGATGGGCATTCGCCTTCAGCCTCTGAAATGAAAAACAGGAAGAAATGAAAATCTGACCTTGCGGATAAAGTGCCAGATACAGAAAAACTCAGCAAGTCCTACAGACCCTTTTTTGTTCAATACTGCAAACTTGAAGACATTTTAAAAATCAACAGAAGTTACACATAACTTTCACTGCAATAAATTACTTGAAGTCACTGTCATTACCTAGTAGTGAATTTCATTTATTTATGTCTGTTGTAGGCAGGAACTCCCTCTGCTAAAATGAGTGTTCCTTGCTGAATCCACACACACTTACAACACACAGAATTTGTCTTTCATCAGTTCTTAATGCCGGCATGCTTATTATAGGTATCGGGCTGGTAACATACAATTTGAAGCAGAGCTTTCTTTTACTCTTTTTTGAAAAGGACTAAATATTGCACCAAAAAGGGCATTTGTAGATGAGATACCTTCTTTGCTTCATTATATAAACATTCAGCGACCAGTACCTGATTTAGCTCTCAAGAAAGCAAGTATTTTATGGTAAACTGACCACTCCTTTAGCACATTAATAAAAATAATTTGCTTGTATTAACCCCCAATTTTCACTTGTTTACCAGTTTTAAAGTAAGTGCCAATCGAGTCTCTGGTAACTCCAGGAATTTTGCAAGTGCAGAAGAGCATTCGAAATTGGTTCATGTCCAGAACAGTATTCCCAGACCTCTCTATGGCAACCTTCTCTCTGTAGTAACAAATACAGCAACATTAAACAAGAGAAATTACAAAGATGGAATTTAATCAAGGTAAGACAAACCTGTCTATTACATGCCAATGAACACAAACATACATAAGCAATTAAGGGACACACAGACCATCAATATTTAGGATCAATTATTTTTTCTTAAAGTCTTACGCTCGTAATAGATCCCAGTATTTCACGGTGTGCCATATATTTATGCATGCTCTGTCTATCTGAGTGCCCTCTTCTGGTGGCCAGCAGTGTTCAATATAGGGACCAGGGCCTCCCATATTACAGTGTATTTGTGTTGAGATGCGAAGATCAAGATAAGCCACATTCAGCCACCAGTCCTCCAGCTGAAATGAAAAAAGTTTAACATCAGAAGTTATTTTTATTCATTAATTCTTTAATAACCACCTGACTGTTCAACTGCCTGCTCTTTTCACTTTTTTTTTTAATATTCTGAATAGTAGTTCCTACATAACACAAGGCAGGAGAGTGGTTCAAAACTAACTGCTGAAGATAATGACACATTTAGCTCGCCTATTTTCAAGTTTGAAATAAAATTCAATGCTGCTTAAGAATATTAAACTGTACACTACGATATTTCTTCCCTGATATTCATCATCTTAAACTCTTGCAGATGTCAGTTGTGGCTGCTGCAAAAATCACAGGTTACTCCATGAAGAATAGAAGGAAACTAGACTTGTGTTGAGAAGGGATCTAAGATAGTTAGTTCATAATGTACATTTTCTGCCCCCCTCTGAAAATCCCCACTCTGGAATGTGTCATGTTAGGATTTAGAAAGCCCTCATGAATTCCACTTGGTAATACCTTCCTTATATCTCTTTCTCTGTTAAAAGACAACTTTAAAATGCTACTACGCAGCTTCCTTCCAGGAAGGAAAAAAAAACAAACCAAACTCTAAATTCCAGGGTTGGTTTTGTTGGGGTTTTTTTTGTTTTGCTTTTTGGCTTTTTGCCAGGGTGGAGAGACAAGGCACAGATGTCACAGAAGGAGATACTGACAAAGCATTCAAAAGGTGGTAGAGAACTTTAAATTTTAGTCAGTGAGCTCCCTTAGCCACTCAGCTTTGAAAAAAACAAATGACACATATAGAAGTGAATGAGTTCATACCCATAGGCCAAGTGGCACAGGTAAGGAAGATCCTAAGATTAGAAAAGTGAAATGATTCTTTGAGTTATACCCTGAATAACCAAATTTCCACAAGTTGAATTAAAATTTCTCACATTGCATTATGATTTCTTACATATGTAAATACATACCCAATTCTTTCTCGTTTTAGCTCTTTCCAGTAATTTCTGATGCAACTCTTTCCCAATGCCATTTTCAAATTTTTTGACTATATCCTCAGTTCTTTGATATTCTTCTTGGTTTAGAAATGGCTTCACTGTAAAAAGAAAATGTTATTTTAAAGACAACTGTATACTAAGATTTAGTCCAAGATTCAGATATCCACAGGCAAGGGAATTAATGAGAATTAATTTTTCTAAAACAAGTATTTGAAGGCAAAACACCTTTTAGATACCTGTCAAGAAAGCAGTATGTTCTAATAAAACATAAATACATGCTTTTAAATAAATACAGATGCTAGCAGACTAAAGTAATTGCTGAAAACATGAAATACCTAACAGATAATTAAATCGAATATATTTACATCTGTAGCTGGAAATACTATGGAGTTCTACCAAGCAATTAAATTTACAGGAACTTTGTAAATTAACACACTGAGCCATACATGTCTGCCACCCTACTGCACCAACTAAAAGCTACTTGCCTGGATTTTCAAGTCCATTCATGGTCTACAAGCAACTTGCCCATGAATTTTCACTCACTTTCCCTGTGTTATGCCCACCTTTGATAGCTAATGCAGTTACTGCTAGACAGTTTTTCTGATTTTAACTTGGATTTCTGTCAGATCATGGGTATTACAGGCTAAAGTCCTCCATAAACATCTGCAAAACTAGTCATTATTTTAATCTAAACATTCCTTGAAGACTTTTTATAATGAAATCTATGGTCAGTAACAGGCACTGCTGATGTCATTTTCCATACAGGCACATCTCATTTTTTTCCTATACTCACCTGGTGTATAATGTAAATGTATTTTGTGTTATATTTATACTTAGAATGCGAAGTCAGTGGGAAACAGAATGGAGGGTTGTGTGTGAGGTGTGGTTCTGGTGACTCGATGCCTACACAGGGAGCTCTGGGAAGCTGGAACTTTGGATTTTCTTACTTTCATGTTGAGTTTGTATTTCTGACTCTCAGCCTCTGGGCTGGAAGGCTGAATAACATGGCTACGGCCACCTCCTCTGCTCAAGGCTTACTTTCAAAACAGGGTTACTCCTTAAAGAAGTAACTACTGTAAAGCCTTAAATAAGGCATATTCTGACACGTACTTTGTCCAGCTTTTCCAGCTGACTGGCTTTAAACAGACAAGCACTTTACCAGCCCACGCCCTGACTAATGTCAGGTGCCTGGAGTCCTCCTCCAACCAATGAAAGACTGATTTAAAGCCTCTGTGAAGAATCATTTGGAGGCTCTGAATTGTTCTTCAGAAGCACCTCCTTCCTCCACTCACACTTCCAGACTAAAATGACAAGCTTAAGCAATGAAATTCACCGAGTTAAATCTAGAACTGTGCCCTGCACACTTTGGATTATTTGCACAAGGGAAGACTGTGGCACATGCTGGGCTAACTCTTCTCCACCACCAGTGAAACTGAACAAGAGCAGCAATGACCAAAATTATAGAATGATTTTGTACATGGAACAGTAAGCAGCAACTAACTTCAGCATGAAGAAGAAAGGGACTCGTGAAAAAGTATTTATGAAAACAGATCAGAATCAGAAAATGAGCGAACAAATTCATTGGCAAGATTTTCTCACTCCCTGAGAGTTATTTATTACCCTGGAGAGACAGATGGGTTTACAAAACTAAACAGCAATTTTGTTATTGCAGGTTCTACTTTTGCAACACAACTTTAGTTAATCTGCATTACAGCGAAAAGAAAATGTATTCTTTTAGACACATATATGCACACAACATTTTTGCTCTAAATCCACCACTTGAACATTCTGAATGAAAAAGCAGTGATGTAAGGAACACCAAAACAGGCCATTTCCAGTACTCAGAATAAATGGGAACTCCAGGTAAACTTAAGGAAGTCCATTTTGGGAAAGGGACAATTTGGTATAGTATGTTTCTGCTAAGGAAAGAACTCCAAGTCTTACGTAGTTAGCATGTGTGTAATACCTGTAAGATGGTAAGATACAAAGCAGATGTTTCAGAAAAAACTCCGTGTCTCAAAGTTCTGAAAATTATTAAAGAAATAAAGAAAAGTACTCTCAAGACACTTCATAATGTATTTTTATAATTTCCAATATGTAATAAAGAACTAACCAGTCATTTCTGCTTTATAAACAAAGATAGACACACACACAGTGATGTTTTCAAAACTTTACTGTGGTCTTCTTTAGATTAGTCAACATGTCAAGTCAGAAATCATCCAAGCTAAATTATGTGAAAATGCTCACCACTGCTTTTTCCTACTACTGTATAGTTAATAAATATTCTTTCTCACCAATAATAAGTATGAAAATTTCTAAATAGCCGGGTTTTTTAAATATCCTGGGCAAACATAGTTGTAAACAAGCAGTTACGCCAAACAAAATTTGTAGGTGAAGTATCTTTTATCAGATCAGCTTTTCTTTGGAGAGAAAAAAAAAACCGTGAAAAAAAAATCCACTCTCTAATCAAGAAGTTAACCTTCCCACATGCCAAATTCCCTTGAAGAAAGGTAATCAGGGATAAAATTGAAACTTTTACTCAGGTTGCGCTGGGCACTTAATTTCAGTTTTGAGCCGGAAAAAGACCTCTGGCACTCTAAGCTTGTCTGTATCCCACGCCCCAATTAAATACAAGCTGTTTCTACAATCACTTCTTCAAACATGTTCAGATTAGCCTGGTTACAACAGCGCATGACACGCTACCATTACAACCATTAAGTCATTACCTGCATCAAGATATTTACTCAAAGACTCATCAAGAGGAGGCACTGGCAGGGAAGGCAGAGAATCTTGGTACTGAAACGTTCGCTCCTCTGAGGATTCAAGCACTTGCTTTTCCATGTTCTGCAGCACAACCAGACTATTCACGAAGCCCACGTTCGATGACGAATCTCCCCACACTGTTCTCTCCCCCGCTCTGGCCTCCTGCCATTTACACGGTAAAAGATGGTTATCAGGGAACGTTCCCCTACAAAGCACGGACCAAGGGTTTCTTGTTGGCTTGCAGCCACGAGAGGCATACACACAACAGGGGGAAACGATGACCAGGCTTTGATGCTTTCTCCGGCATGTCGCGATTAACCAGCGCGACGACCGTCACTTTCTTTCCCAAGGAGAAGCCAGTCAGCTCTGGGACACCCGCCCGAAACCAGAGGATATCTGGGGAAAGGGGAATCACTCCCCAGCCCGGCTGGCGGCCCCTCTCGCCCCCCCCGCAGACCCTCCGCAAGGCCCCCGCCCAAGCCCCGGCCATGCCCCGATCCCAGCGCTCCCCGGACGGAGCCGGGCCGGGCCGGGCCGGGCCCGCGGCAGCACGGCAGTGTTTACAGCGGCTCAGGGCCCGCGTCGAGGAAAGCCCCGCAGAGCCCCAGGCGGGCGGGGCCTGGGCGTAAGGAGACAGCCGAACCCACCCCTCTGCCCCGCCGCCGCGCACCCCGAGGAATGAGGCCGGCGGGGGTCCACCGCTCACCCCGGCCCGCCGGTCCCGGATCCCTGCCCAGCGCACCGGCCGCCGCCTCCGCCTCTGTCCCACTTCCCAGCGGGTCCGGAAGCCGCGCGGGGCGGGGCGGCCGCGCGGGGCGGGAGGGGAGCGGCCGCGCCGTCCCCTGCGCTCTGGAGGCCTGCGGTGGGGTGTCAATAAAAGGACAGTTTGAAATGGGGAGGAGGTGTTGACTCCCAGGAAAGCTGACGGGTCCCGCGGAGACAACTGGACAAATCGGAGGGCTGGGCAGTTACCAACTGTGTGAAGTTTAATAAGGGCAAGTGCCGGATTCTGTGCCTGGGAGAGGGCAACCCTGGACGTACGTACAGACTGGGGAATGAGAGGCTGCAGACCTCATTTCCATCGACCTGGTGCTCCTGATCGATGGAAAGTTGAATACGAACCGGCAGTGCCCTGGCAGCCAGGAGGGCCAACAGTGTCCTGGGGTGCATCAGGCAAATCATCGCCAGCCGGGCAAGGGAGGGGATTGTCCCGCTCTGCTCTGCACTGCAGCGGCCTCACCTTGAGTGCTAGGGGCAGTTCTGGGTGCCACAATATAAAAAAGACTTTAGCTACTAGAGAGCTTCCAAAGGAGAGCTATGAAAATAATGAAGGGCCTTGAGGGGAAGCCACATTAGGAGCAGTTGAGGTCACTTGGTATTTTCCGCCTGGAGACTGAGGGGTGAGGGGAAGAGGAAGGGCAGACACTGTTTTTCTCTGTGGTGCACAGTGACAGGAAGCAATGGAATGGCCTAAGGTCGTCTCAAGAAAGGTTTAGGTTGGACATTAGGAAAAGGTCCTTCCCCCAGAGGGTGGTTAGGCACTGGAACAAGTTCCCAGCAAACTGGTCCCACCAAAGTTTCCACCAAGCCTGCTAGAATTCAAGAAGCATTTGGAAGATGCTCTCAGGCACGTGATGTGATTCTTGGGATGTCCTGCGCAGGGTCAGTAGTTGGACTTAGGTGCTCCTTAGAACTCAGGATCTGTGACATGTGGAGAAAGCGCAGCTGGGGCTGCACTGTTGGTAGGGGCTCTTCACAGCTGCTGTCCCTCATGGGCTGTGCTCTTAACTCCAGTGGTGTCCTTAGCAGGACTGGCACCACATGCAAGCCCTGGCTGGCCTGGGGCACTCCTCACCCGGAGTAAGTGGCCCAACTGCTTTGTGGGTGGGCAATAGCTCAGGAATCTGCAACGGCATTTCTGTGGAGCAGGTCTGGCCTAAACTGGTGGGTTTCTGTGGCACCTGTTAAAACAGTGTGTGGGAGAGATGCTTGTGGGGTGTGACTTGCAGCTCCATAGGAGTAGGAGTAAGCAGTAACCAGAGTAATTGGGTGGGATTTGGAGCAGTCTTCACATGCTGGAGCAAACATTTCACCACATGGTGAAGCACCACTTTTACTGGGAAGGACGTGTGAGGCCCACCCAGCCCTACTTGCCCTGGTTAACGAGGTCTCTACTTTCAGAGACTCCTGCCAGTACTGCTATTTGGCACACTGAAGCGGTCTCTGACACCTACATGTGCACCTGGGTGGTGCGTGTTGAAGAGCTATGGCTCAGCCCAGACTCATTAAAAAAAAATGTTTTTTTAAAAATTCCGTGACATAATCTGCCATACTCAGAACAAAATGTCACCATGTTCCATGACTTCCTCCTCTTTGCACCTGCAGCAGTGGTACCTTCTGTTCGCTTCTTTGTTGCTACCTGCCTTTCCTGCCAAAATGTCTTCCCTTTACCTACTGTTGTGCTTTAACTCCAGCCAGCAACCCAGCCCCATGCAGCCACTCACTTACTCCTTCACCACTGGGATCAGGGAGAGGATCAGATGAGTAAAAGTTTCTTTTGGGTAGGGAAAGCAAAAGCCACACAGAAAAGCAAATCAAAACAAGGAATTCGTTCGCTATTTCCCACTGGCACGTGTTCTGCTGTCCCCAGGAAAGCAGAGCTCTGTCACATGTAACAGTTACTTGGGAAGACAAACACCATCACTCAGAATGTTCCCCCATTCCACCTTCCCTCCGCTTTATGTTCTGAGCTCTTCCTGAAGCCTGTAGTGCTGCATGGGGTTGTTTTGACCCAAGGGCAAGACTCAGCACTTGCCCTTGGTGAATCTCACACCATTGGCCTTGGACCATCAATCCACCCTGTCCAGATCCCTGTCCAGAGCCTTCCTGACCTCCAGCAGATCAACAGTCCCATCCAATTTGATGCTGTCTGTGAATTTACTGTCTTGGTTTGAAAGACNAAGATACTAAACAGGAGGTTGAAATCTTCCAACTCATTTTTCCCTTGAGATGTTAATTATCTTCCCACATTGATGTCTTTCCTCATGCCTGGTGCCATCTCTGTGGCCTTTATCTCCAGTTTTATCCCTCTTACCTTTCACAACTTAACTCTATGGACTTCTTTAGAGCTCCTTCTCTCAACTGAATGATTTCCTCAAAAATCTGAGCAAAGGTGATGTGGTTGTACCATAACAGAACTAGGCTGACAGCAGAAATAGTAGGAAAGGAGGGAAGAGTATACTGCTCCTTGTGTGTTTGCTTTTGAAGCATCCACATGGTCTGTATATTTGGTAATTTCAACACCCTGGAAGGTTGAAGTAGTAAAGTCCATGTTGGGAATGCATGTTGTGTGACTTTAATATTTATTTCAGTAAATTTGCAGTAGGTATGCTTTGAGCTTATCAGATGCAAGTGTTCCACAAATAAGTTTCTCTGTAATAGTGTCGTAGATCTTTTTTTCAAGACTAAGTAAAGGGATGGGTAAACAGCTTTCTGGAGGACAGGGTTTCAGTTGGTAATGACATATGAATTGTTTTCATCAGCAGCTTTTAGATGTTAGCAATGACCTATTTCAAATATGGTCTGCTAAAAGTGTAGCCATGAGAGATATGTTACTCTCAATATGGAATAGAGAAAAGTATGACTAATAGGATGAGTATGCTCCATACTTTTTTCCAATATTTTATAGTGTGTAGGTATAATGATGAAGGATTGCCTTAGTCTTTATTTTCCGAGAATTGAAGACCAGTATTTTCCTGAGCTCAGGAGCTACTGAGATATGGCTTCTCACAGATTGTTTTCCCGTGGTTTATGCATTTTGCTGTCTCTTAAATGGAAGATCACACCACTGCTTTTTGCTGAGTAAGAAAACTTTCAGGGATATAAATCCATAATCCTCAAAAACCTGTAACAAATATTGCAGTGCATGTAGCAGATGTGTTTTCTCTCTAACTGGACACCTCTTTTCATAAACTTGTAATTTTCCAGAAAGCCTGAGTGCCTACCCTGGAAAACATATTTTTAAACTTTTTTAAAGGATGATTTGAATAGTGAATGTAACCAAATGTGTGTTTACAGTAGCGTGTAAGGTACTGATACAGATGCAGAAATAAAAAATTTCAACTGTATCACAATGTTTAGGACACTTGAGACACGTTGGTGTCTATCAGTTACACAAACTGTGTTTCTCTTGTGAAGATAAAATCAGTAGAGGATTATGTTGCCTCACTGTCCTACAGCCTGACAGCTCTGTTATTACACGATTGC
The DNA here is from genome assembly GCA_013400655.1 of Mystacornis crossleyi. Lineage (NCBI taxonomy): Eukaryota > Metazoa > Chordata > Aves > Passeriformes > Timaliidae > Mystacornis > Mystacornis crossleyi. Next base: position 42,379 of record VYZQ01005217.1, read on the forward strand.
AGATACCAAGTTGTCAATGCTTGGCCTTGTTCAAGTTCCCACGTTCCCAGCCAGGTGTCTCAGATTCATGCCTAGCTGTAAGCAATCCAGCAGCTTTTATAACAGACTCCATACCTACCATGAAGTGGATCATTTGACTCCCAGGCTCACTATTCCACTTCTGTGCTTACTGGTAGGAGGTGAGTGGACTACCTTAAATCTAAATTTTGTAAGTACACTTGGATCTACTTGCCATCTGGGGATAGGATTGCTTTTTCCCTGGCTTCCAGAATCTGCAGACAAGGGGTTAAGTCAGGTATGTGCAAATGGGATGGGTCTACTATGTAGGATTTGCAAGTGCCTGGATACCTGAGAGGCTTCTTTGGTCCTGGACTGCCCTAGTGGCAAATACCACACTCCTGCAGATCACAAAGACTCATTCCATGGATTTCTAGACTTTGTGCTATAGAATATATTTTCCTTGGGGAAATATCTTGCAGCCCTGTGCTGCAAGCACTTGATGTTTCTTTACCTTTGGCTTTCTGTTCCCTGCAGGGTGGGGCTGTTGGTCCATTTGTCCTAGCAGCTGGTCAGTGCAAAAGCAGTTTTGTTGTCGCTTGTATTTTCAGTTGTACTTTTCAGTTAATACTTGTCCACCTACTATAAGGTGATGCCATGACAATAAATAAAGCTAATGTAGAAAGTTCTTCATGCCCTGAAAGCCTGTCTCAACAACATGTTTGAAAAATAATCCAACATTTCTTTGGTATACCACATCCATGTGCATTTTTAATTCTTCGGAATTAGAAGGATGTTGCAATACTGAAGTGAGTGTGGCAAGGTCCGCTGCGATTGTGACTGGAGTGGGTGGTGTACAAGGAGAGTCTGAGATAACTGGTTTTGTCTTAAGAGGGGAGTGCCAAATGAAGATGTCTTCACCTACCTAATAGAAGGATATGCAGAGGGTGGGCAGAGCCAGACTCTTCTTGGATGTACTCAGCAAAAAGATGAAACACTTGTGGATACAAGGGACAAGGACATAGACAGACAGAATGAGCCATGATTGAACACTGGAACATGGTTACCAAGGGAGGTTCTAGAGTCTCCATCCTTGGAGATACTCAACGCCTAACAAGAGAAGGTTTGGACTATATGATCTCTAGAAGTCCCCTTGAACCTAAGTTCTCCTGTGATTTAAATGATGGCTCTTTTAATTTTTTATACAGCTCTTTATAAACTAGAATTTTATTTTCAGCTTATTCTAAATGTGAAGAGACAAAAGCCAAGAAATACTTTCTTAAAATTCAGTGGAGTTGTTTTTTCAGTCTCTGAGCCATTCCTTTGCCAATAGTTCAAGAAAGAAACATTCTTTTTGACTGTGAACACTCTAAAGTAGATTTTTATGCCATTAATTCATCAGATCATGCATCTAACTTAAAATTTTTAGGAAATAAAATAAAAGCTTATTTCTCTTGAAAAGTGTACAATCCAGGAAAATATGATTATGCAGAAGAATTCTTATGTATCCCTCTCTTTGTTATAATAGGGTCTAAATTAGATCTCAGGAATAAGCCCAATAGGTGGAAGCAGAGGAAAATATAAAGACAATTTGGAAATAACAATCCAATTATTTGAACTGCTGTCCTGTCTTGTAAAAAAAAATGAGAAAAAAGAAAGACATTTCCCTAATCAGATATGCTTAGACTTCAAATAAATCCCAATTCAACTGAATGTACTCCAAAGCAGATTATTTATTCATGTAATAGCTCTTTCTTGTTTGTGGCCTTTTTTTTCCCGAATGAAAATTACACCCGCTGAATGTATCTTTCAAATCATAAGACAGATTCTGCAGGTTCTTTGTTTCAGGAAGTGTAGTAAAATAATTCCTAAGGGCAAATTACTCCATTAGGTTAGCACAGATGTGTCATTTACATCCAGACCTTGGCGCTGTATATGTAATATCAGCATGCACCTGTCCAGCTGGATGAAGTGCGTGAAAACTTCCAAAAAGGTCATAAAAGGCTCCTTTCCGTTGCAGCAGGAGGATGGTGAGACTGATGTAGGTGAAAACTAAACTACAGGATTAGTTTTCAGCTTGATAAACAATGTGCTCTTGCTACATAGCTCTGTAGTCGCTAGTGCTGACAAAGAGACTGGGGTAGAATATTATGTTCCAAGAAGCTGGGAAAGGACAGATTGTCTCAGCAGCAGCGTGATCAGACAAAGCTGCATCTGGTGACGAGCTGCATCTCAGCTACAGCTTTGACTTTGGTTACTCTCTGAGCCTCACAGTTTCTCTGCACCCCATTTTTGCCTTCCCCGCAGCAGTTTCCTTTGCAGCAAAGGCAGTAGTGATTGTGAGTAGGGTTTTACTCCTATTCTCATCATCAAATACTTCTGTAGGTCATCCTGTGACTAAGAAATCTGGCCCCATTACTGACTTTTTACAGAAATCGGGTGTTTGTTTCCATACCTTATTAGCTTGTGTAAAGAAAATGGCACTTGGAATGGTTTTCCTGGAGTCCTTGCTACTGAATTTCCTCTTCTGATGAGGTGCCAATAGACGTGGATATAGGAACTGAGCTCAAACTGGCAGGACACCATCACCCATAGGATGCTGGATAGCCAGATAACAAATGCAGAACTTTCTGATTGAAAGAGACAGAGTTGGTTGTGAGCAGTTGTGGGGATTTTACTATCATCACACAAAAATATTTGTGTTTAAAAGAGTGGGAATAGCCCTGTGGGGTCTTGCACCTACTGCATGTCTCTGGGTAATCAATTTGGAATGGACAAGTCCACTGAATACTTTCTGTACTTCTGGATTATGAAGCCAAACCTCCATGTTTATAAACCCCTCGCCTTTTTTAGTCATGTGCTTATTTCTTGTCGGGTCAAAGTGGAGTGTTCATGTGGTCTTCCCACTGGATGTGGATTGCTGTGGTTAAAGTGTAGTGCCAGCTTTCTCTAGGCTACGTGTACCTTCCATGCAAAGGCTGTGAAAGGAGCAGATTCCCGTTATCTGTGATGTTTATGCCTCTCTGCCTAAGCAGGGTCTCTCTGTGCCCTACTAGGTCTCCTAATGTTTGCGTGTTTTATTCATGTCTGTCCTGATGCTACTTCATTCATCATTACTTTCGGGAAAGCAAAACTCTCTCTTTCCTAACCTGCTATGTCCTGTCACTTTCCCTGACTATCATTTGGTTTTCATGGGTGACTCACCACTTGCTGTCCAGGAGCCAGGGAAAGCACTGGTGGGAGATGGAGAGACCCCCTGCAGAAACTGCTGTTTCTCCAGACTAGCAGTTCTGCAAAGTACTAGTTCTCCAAATTGTTGTCAGTTTGGCATCAAGAATGGCTGACAGATACACATCAGCATCTGTGAAGAAAGAAAAGCAAGCCTTGTCTGTTTGTGAGCATCTGAAGATACAGTCCACTGTTCTGTTGCTTAGCGTCATCTTCCCACGTTTTTTCCAGGACCTAATTTTGTGCACGGTGGTGGAAGTACTGGGATAAACCCCTTTTTTTGCCCTAGTTTATGTGGCAGTTAGAGTAGGTCAAGCTCTGAACGATGCACAGCTTCTCATCAAATTAGCACTGCTGTTCACTTTCAGTGGCTGACTTGAGTGTTGGCAGCTTATGATCTGCTTTACAGAAATGGAGAGGGAGAAGGGAAGAGTGTTTGTACAATTGAACAACGTCTCATGTTCTTCTTGTACAGAAGTAGGTATTGACATTTGCATCCCTGCTGTGAGTATTTTAGGTTTTCTCTGACTGGAAGCATTTCTGTAGAGTGAGCTTTGTCTCAAAGCTGTAAATGAGTCTCCAAAATTAGAGACTAAAATGGTGTTTCTAAGCTGTGTGATGTATTTGAAACAGTTGTATACAGAGGGTTTTGTTGTTTATCGTATTATATGCCTGACTGTATTGCTGTGGGAATTTATGGTTGACCAGCAGTTTGCTTTGCTATGACTGTTGCACTCTAGGTCAGATGGTGACTTCTGTGAGTGCCTCAAGGTTGTGCATAGAAAGGGAGCATCTGAGCACCCCTAGGCAGAAGTTTGAAGACTGCAATGTGGGCTGAGCAGCTAAGGGTATGAGAAAGTCTGTTTCTTGCCCGAATTTCTTCTTTTGAAGAAATTGTTCTCATTGTTTGTATTCATTGGTCTCATTTTGATTCTTATAAAATCTGTCTTTTGGAACTCAGACACCATTTCCCTGGTTTTAGAGTTTGCTGCAAAGAGAAAGTCTAGGCAGGGCTCTAGGCAGCCAGCATCTCACCATGGTACATTTCTGTCTGGAGCTGATCACTGGGCAGGAACAGGGGGAAATTGCTCTTGCTAAAGTTTTATTCTTTCTCAGAAGCACATTTTTTGGTTGTACCATTGAAGCAGTTCTATCAGTTACTATGATGCTTCATATAATGATAGGTCAGCACATGCTTGTCTTCTCCTGAGATAGCAACAGAAATGTCTATTCAGTTTCATTTCCCATGGCCAGCCCTGTACGTAGACTGACTACTTTTATGTAACTTCCACACTTTATTTCTCTTTGGAAGACTGGAAAGTCAGCTTTTCTACTGTATTCTAGTCCCTCCAGGCTTCCCGTTTTCTCTAAGTACTTTTGAATTTTATTTTCTTTCTTGCTTAGCAGACCTTAGCAGACTGACCTCAGTGCATGTCCTAGGTATTAAGTACAATAATGAAAAGGACTTTGTTAAACTAAGCTGGTTCTCTGATAGCAAGACTATTTTTACAGGGTTGTAACTACCTGGCTTTCTTCACACACATACAGACTCATTCCTGTGTCAAGCCAAGAGCTGCATGGCACTGAAAGTATTCACCAGGCCACAGTACATACCTGTTCTAGAACCACTTTAATAACCTGAATGTCCAGCTTAATGCAGGTAGCTTTTCTGGAGAGCTGTTCCAGAATTTGATGGGTCCAGTGGTTAAAAATCTTATTTCTAGCCATGCTTAATTCATGAACAATCTCTAACCATTTATTGGAATGTTATTTCTCCCACCTTCATCTTCCAGTGTACTTGTAGAAGGTAATGTACTCTCTTTCATAAGTTCTCTTTACTAGCCATGCCCTGCATTAGATCTGCTTTGAAGGCACCTTTCTTGAAGAAGCTGACCAACGCTATAGGCAGAATTCCAAGTGAGATATCTTCAATACTCTGTCTGGCATCAGTTATCTTTCCAAATCTGTCCGGAGATCCGGCTAATGCGTCTCAGAAGTCCTCCCTTTTGCAAAATCCACTTTCCCTTCCTTGTTTCACCTTCATGTCTCCTGTTTTATTATTTGTGTATAATCCTTTGAGGCTATACTTAAGAATAATAATAAATCTGGATTAATTTAAGACTGTCTTAAGACTGTCATACAGAGGAGAGTTACTCCTGCTTTCTTTTGGATGGCATAAGAGCTGCTTAATTGCATGCCTCTTCATGTAAGCAGCTAATGGTGATTTTTAAGAGCAGGTTTTAAGTGTATCCTTATTTTTATCCTTCGAAGCTGAGTGACTAGGAAATTAAGTATAATTGCAGTTAAGATGATAAAACCAGGGCAGATTTGTTTAATAACTGACAGAGAAGAAAACAAATTACACTGCTCACAGTACATATAATCCAGTGTATTTCACAACTATCAGTAATAAAAGTCAACCTTTATGAAGCAACATACACAACATGGTTCTTTAAATCTTAGGTGTGCAACTGAGAAACACATGCTTCTTTGTTACTCTGCTTCAGTGATCTGTATGTGTTCATTTTACTACTTGAAACGAGTCAGAATAGTGAATTGCAACTAAGCAACATTTCTGTTCTTGAAGAAGAATTACATCTAAGTTTTCAGTATTAGTAACTACTGGATAAAAATCTACTCTTGAACTGTTTCTTTATGGCTTCTGAAAGAATCATACTTCTGAAAGAATCATATTTCCTGACTTACCATTGCATGCATTTGTATTACTACTGTGTTCCAAAAGAGACTGCAAATTGCCATACAAGAGCAGCTAAGAAATCTTTAGCTTCTGTTCCTCAAGGAGGAACTTCTGAGGAGCATTTAAGAGGCCAAGCAGGAGACTGGTCAGTGGAGCCATAGTTTGCCATCTGTGACACATGGAAGCCAACTCAGCACGGCCACTAGGGAGGCTGGTCCTGGATCTGCTTTGTACCAGGAGGGTGTCACAAGACATAAGGAGGGATGGAGGAAGGCTACAGCACAGAGTGGCAAAAGAAACCCCTCCTTGCCCTCTAAGTTACCCTCTAGGGTACTCCGACAGGACAAGTACGAGGCCCTGGGTACGATGGGTGAAGTGCCTAATGAGGTACCATTAGGTGCGTCCATACAAGCAGACTTGCCACGGTCAGAGAGACCAACCTCTTGCAACAAAACCTGCATTAAGACCAGCACTGAGAAGAAACAATGGTTATGGTCACTGGTGATTGCCCCCTGTGTGTAATGGAAGCACTCATTTCCAGACCCAACCCACTTTTCAGAGAAGTTTGCTGTTTCCCTGGGGCCCAGATTAGGGGTGTCACCACAGGACTGAACAGCCTCGTACAACCTTCATACTACCATCTATTCTGGCTCTCTCACACGTGTATAAATAATGTCACAATAAAAAAAGCTCTGAAAAGAATGCTAAAAATTTGGTAATGTTTTCCTCGGTACTTCCAGTAAAGGAGACTTTGGAAGAAACAGGTTAGCCCAGAATATCAATACCTGACTCCAGGACTAGAGCTTTCACTATATCTTTGGGTTTTTAAACCATGGAAGAACTTTCAAGAGGCAAGATATGCTGAGGCCTGATGGGATCTACCTGTCCTGATAGGGAAACATATCTTTGGGCATAAACTGGCAGGACTGATCAAGAGAGCTTTAAACTAGAATTGATAAGGGAAAGAGATCACTACAGGCTTATAGTGGGAAGGCTGAAGGTTGGCATAGCATCACCAGTGCTAGTGAGAACACTTACATCATGGGAGTACCTTGGAAATCTTTTCAGGGCTTAGGATTTTGCAAGTACTGGTCATTCTTTAAGAACCACCTTTTGGAAGCACAGGAACAGGCAATTCCTCTGTAAGTCAAGCAAGTGGGCCAGAAGACCACCTTGGCTGAACTCATAGGGCTCAAGAGCAAGAAGAAATTGTGTGATCTCTGGAAGCCAGGTCAGGCTTTGCAGGAAGAGTGTAGGGCTGTGCTTTGTTTAAGCAGGGAGAAGACACAAAAGGCCAAAGCTCAATTAGTGTTGAAAATGACCAGTGTTGTTTCAGAGAGCAAAAAAGGCTTTTTTGAGTACATTGATAATAAGAGGAGATCTAAAGTAAACACTGGACCAATGCTTGTTAAAGACTGTCATCCGATTAACAGAGGTGAAGAGAAAGCAGAAGCATTCATTGCTTTTTTTACCTCAGTCTTTAATAATACCGATAGACCTTGGGCCATGTATATATTCCTGTATGAGCTCCTCATGACAATATTTGTCAAAGCAGGGAGAGGGATCAGGGTTTCTCTGATACTGTGTGACATTTATTTATGAAATGATAACATCAAAGGCAATGAGGATCATTTGGGATGTGTATCTGTTGTTTGCCAGTCCTGGTCTGGGCTGCTACTTCTGGGGAGTTATTAATAATCGCACCCAGCCTGTGGCAGGGGACAGGAGAGGATGATTTTTCCCAGCCTTTCACTTCCTTCTCCCCCTTCAGGTCTGCCAAGAACAGCTTTTGAGGATGTTGTATTCTCTCTGAATGTTAAGGATAACATAATTTTGTTGCTAATTCTGCTATGTCTCCTCTGTGCAGTCTCTATCATGTTTAGAGATAGGACAAAAATTTTAGGGAAATTGTGCAGCCAACTGCCCTAGGGGTGGATAGCCATGAGTGGCATGAAATGTGGGAGGGCATGGAAAAGTATTTGGAGGATTTCTCTCCTCCAATGATTTGGAAATTCATGCCTGAGCAACTACAGGATCCTGTTAAAGTGATTAAATGTGTGAAGGAGGAATGCTATTGGTGTTCCAGAGAGGGGCAGCTTACTGCAATGTGCTGGCCCTGGCCACTGCCTACCAACACTGCTCATTATTGGTACAGCGCCTTCCAGGGAGGGGAAGGAAAACAAATCAACAGGAACCACGGCCACACAAACTGCAGCTGAACCAGAAAGACAGCCCAAGCCAGTAGCAGTCGCCCCTGTTCAGAAGAGGAAATCCAAGAGCCAGTCAGTTCGCATAGTGAGTGACAAAGACAAGGCAGGACCCTCACAACCAGCAGAAGAGACAGAGATGGAGATAATCACCCAGTCCCTGGGTGGGCTGCAGAAGGAGTTCACCTGCCGGACAGATGAGTCCAGATAGACCTGGCTGCTCCAGCTGGGATATCACAGCAAAGATACAAACCTAGGTGATACTGAAGCCGGGTAACTATGATCCCTGTCCCAGGATGTGGTTATTGACCAGAGGATTGGAAAAAAGTAAGAAAACCTCAGCCTCTGGAGGTGACTCCTGTCAAGTGTGAGGGAATGGTACTGTTGCAGGGAAGATCTTTATGCATAGCAAGGCCGGTGGAACACCACGGAGCAGGATATTCAGTGCCTGAGAAAAATAGCTGTGATGGACATAATTTTTTCAAATAACAAGCAATTCCCTAGAAGTCCAGACTGCATCCAGTGTACATTACAGATGTGGCTGAAATTCGTATGGCTTGGACCAAACATGTATTCCTGCTACAGAGCATTGCTGCAATGGAAGCAGGGAGAAGGCAAAATAGACATTTTGGCTAGCAAACTCCAGAGATAGGAAAACAATATCGCCCCGTTAAAGGCCCACATCTTGGCCATGGAAACAGAACTGATTGAGCATACCTGAAATTGGAAGAGAAAATTCAAGGTCAACAGAAACTCAGAGAGGAGTTTAGTTTTTATAACTGCTTGTGAGTATTTTTGTTTTAGTATTATTGCTACAGATACTCTTGGTAGAATAACACTAAAAAGAAAAAGCGGGGGGGAAAGCCAGTCTTCCTAGTATTGCAAATGCAGTTGCAAAATACACCGGTGTTTTTAGGTTACTGATAGTTCATCTTATTGCCAGGAGCATAAAGGATAGCTAACATGAAATTATCATATGTAACCACAGTGTGTAGTTCATACACTGCTATGTCTTTCAGTTTGCAGAAATTACAACTGGTCTACTAACCAAATGCAATGATTTAATCAAATCAGGTGATGGTCTTCTACAGCAGCATTTTCAGACTCCTACAAAACTCTCCAGCCTAGGTGTGAGTGCTGTACTTCTGCACATAGCTCTTACAAAAAGCTGGCTTTTCTATTTATGCAGCTTTTCTGTCAGTGAGGTTGTGTGTTTCCATGTATGAAAGCTGCTACAACTTGTGTGCTGTCATGGGCATGCTAACCTGTGCTTTTTCATTCACTGGGATTAGTGCAGTGTGCCTTTCTTACATTTCTGCCAAATGCCGTGTGTCATGTCCAACACATGATGCTTCTGTCTCCCTTTTGGGATGCTGCATGCCTCAGTTTATGCCTCTTTCATTTGTTTGTTTTTGTGGTGGGGCTCCTCCCCTTAAGCCTAGAAAAGACTTAAAAGCAGGTGTCTGCAGCTTCTTGATGTGCAGCATTGACAAGTGGAGCCACCCTTGGGCAGTCATTGCCTGACACTAGTGGTTTTTCTGGCTGTTCAGGTATTTGTGCCTAAAGTAAGTTGGGTGGTGATGGAATAAACCAGTATGAGTTTAAAGTGGGAAAGATTACAGTTACCATTAACGTATCTTTAAATAGTTTAAGGACTTTGATTAAATGTACTTTATCATGCTTGAAATTTCTATGTCACCTCTGTAATAGTTTGAGAAGAGATTTTGCTTTTGCTATTTGACTGTCAAGTTAAAACATTGGCTTCAGAAATGTTTCAGCTTTTTGTGTATTTTTCCGGAAGAAGTGACTGTGTAAATGGAACTAATTGTACTGAAGCTAAAAATCCACCAGAGGAGTTATGTCTTCTGTGGCACCGGTTCCAGTATTCTTCAGTTACTTTAGGCTCACATATCCATATTTTGACTTTTTGTGTGTGTGTGTGTGTGTGTCTTGCTCTTCTTACTGTGTCTTTGAAATGATTTGTACCAAATATTCACAAACTCTCCAGTGAAAGAGAAATGAAAATGAAGAAACCACCACAGCAATATTTGGGTCAATTTTCTTTTGTCTTGTTCGTGTAGTTTTGAAATAGGTCTGAATTTCTGCCTATCCTGATCTGGTTGCATTTCTCAAACTTTTTGTGCAGGTAAAAAAGATTGCATGTAGGCATACAGGTGTATTTTATGGTGAATCAACCCTTGCATATACTAAGCTATATTCAAGATATGAAATAATACCCTTAATGATTTTCAGCATTTTGGAAATGGAATTTTGCTGCTTGCTATCTCCTAATCAGTATTTTTTTCAATCTTTTTAACAAGAACATGAGAGTTTATTCTAATGGTAGCAGAAAACATTTTATAAAAATTCCCTACCATAAATTTCTAATTAATTTATCTTCACCAAGCACATGGTTCCCCGGTTCTTTTGACAGAGCACAGCCTGATAGACTATCCGTGCTACTTCGTCACTTCAGTACTTACATCCACAAGTCTAATCAGCCAGAATAAAGGACAAGAAAATCGGGAAAGAAGAATAAAAATGATTGAAAAGTCCTTTGTTCTTCAGATATTAAAAGCAGTATCTGATGCTAGAGACAACGCACTTGGCATCTTCAGTGCTATTTTTCCTTCTCAGCAAGAAGGAAGAAGTAGTTATAAATCTTGCTTCAGCTGTTACTTCTATCAGTCACTAAGCAAAACTATTAAAGCTTCTGTGAGAAAGTCGAATGTGGCTCTGGTTACTCCACCATCTCAACAGAGTATAACAAAATTAGAAGTCCAGAGATGGGCAGTGATGATGGATTTGAAGGATATCTAACACAGCCATGCCTTTTCATTCAGGAAAAAGAACTGTTTGAAGGCTGAGACAATATGACAGCAGAGCTCAGAAATGCTCAGTGGCAAACCCTGAGAGGTGCACTATTCACTCTCTTTACTGTGCTACCCTGTGTCCATCAAATGAATTTGTATGAGTCAGATGAAAACCAAAAAAGAGCATCATTGTTCATGCATCAGATGGTGGAGCTCTGCAGCCCATTGCAAGAGGATGTCATGGATGCCAACTGTTCACGGGTAGACTGGAAAAATACATGGAAGAGTAATTCATAGATGTTTTATAGATGCAAAGGAGCCACATCCTACTGTTCCCTAGACATGTAATTTACCACTGTGGTAGAGAGAACATTGAACTAGGTGATCCTTATATTTTCTAGGTCCTCAGAGGGAAGCCATCCCTTATCAATTTATTTTGCTGCTTGTAATGTTTGTTGTGGTCAGTGACTTAGCAAATATTAGCTAACGGTATTGCCCAATACTATTCTACCATCATTTATAAAAGCAGAACTGGTTTAAAGTGTTGTAGGAAGATTGTCTTGTGTCTCACGGATAGTTGTTGTAGCACAAGAAGTTCTGATGACAGAAAATATTGCACCCTGTTGTTTCAATTTAGTCTTAATTCACTCTAATTTTCCTTTATCTGAAGAGTGTTGTTCTAGAATGCTGTGTTGTCTTCTTGGTTTTCTTGTTGTTTTCTTTTCAAGAAATGGAAAAGCTGGTTGTTTGTGTACAGAAAAGGCCAGATGCTCTGTGTAGACTGATTTGTTTTCCGTGGGCTGGAGGTGGAACTTCGCAGCTTGCTCAATGGGGCAAACTCTTCAGCGATTCAATTGAAGGTTAGTCATTTTTGTAGTAAGAGTAGAAGTTAAGCAATTCTAAAATACACAATAGCCAAATTTTTAAAATGGAATATAATAGTCTTGAGAGCACTGCAATCTTTATCCAGTGGGTCTTTTCTAGAAAGGAAGGAACTAGCATTCATTAGGAACTAGCATTTCCATTAGGCTAAATTTTCTGTACCACTTTGAATCAAATTATATTCGATTGGGTGAAAAAGTTATATCCTCGGAGCTACATTTCACAAGAGCACAATATGCTTGACTGCTTCAGAAACTATTGGTATGATTCAGAAACAGCCGTACACTGCATATTGTTGATAAGCCAGCCTTCAGCAAGGTTAATGGTGAAGATATGAGAACTATTTTTAATGTTGAGAGGCTGCACAGAGTGTCTGTTATCCAGTGTTTGCACTTCTTGTATCAAAACTGAAATTTAATCTATGAATTTTATAACAGTGAAATGACATTTAGTTACACTGTGAAGTAATTCTCATTGCTCACAAGATTTATCAGCATTAAAAAGATCCACTGCTTGACCTCTTTGAAGAGGAACCAAGGCCATTGTCCAGACCTCGCACATAGAAAAAAATAATTTCATATACATGAGCATTGCCACTGCAGTTTTACCTCTAAATACATGTATACTTTCAGGTAAGCAGTGGCACATTTAATTTTTCTTGAAATTAGGGGAAAAAACAAAAAGAAGAAATAAAAAAGTTTTTGTCCACTGGAAC
>VYZQ01005217.1:54947-67490 GCA_013400655.1 Mystacornis crossleyi
GTTACTAAGGAAATGGCCAAGGACCAACTGCAGACACAGGTGAATAAAATCTCTTTCAGAGATGGTTTCTGCAGAAAGTATAGAGGATGCAAACTCTTCTGTACTGCTGTAGTATTAGGTTGTGGTTTATTCTATCTTTTCTAAAATACTTTGTGTCTTACCCATTACTTCTACATAACTGACAGTATGCATGATGTCAAGGAGATTTGAGAAAATCAACATTTTTTTCTGATCTATTCATTCCCTACTTTCACTGAGCAGTGAGAGGAAGATCCTCAATTTTGAAAGGAAAATAGTAAAAGCATGTAAGATTTCCTTCTATATAAATATAAATAAGTATAAATATAACTATAAATATAAACATCCACCAGTTTGCACTATGATTCCACATTTTCCCACGTGCAGTGCTGAAGAGCGGACAAAGAAGAAAAGAGGGATTGGACAATTCTTACACAGTTTCACTTACTAATGCTGCCCTTGAAAGGATATATTTTACACAACCCTCAAACTTACTATTATTGAAATGGATGAATTTGTGGTTGTTATTAAAACCTATAACAATAAAGTTGCTTTCAAAGCTCAGCTGCAATCAGGATCTTGTGGATTCTGACCCAAGGCATTTATCAATCAAATCAGCTGGAGGGGCAACATTTGTGACTAAAGGAAGGGATGGAAACCTAATCTCTTGCAGGATTAAATCACAGTAGTAGCAATACCAAGCAAGTGCACAATATCAACTGTAAGAAGGATTAAATTCAAATAGTATATATATTCTTCAGAATAATTTAAAAGCTTAATTAAATATTTTATTGTATCTATTTGAAATAACTATAATTCTTTTCCCTCCCTTCCTCCACCTCTTCTGCAGTGTTCTGTATAAGGTTTCCTGGAAGAGAAACTCGTCTTATGGAGCCTTTTGCAAAAGACATGACAAGCATAGCTCATGAAGTTACAAATGTTTTGTTAAAAGAATTGAAAGAAAAACCATTTGCATTTTTTGGTCACAGGTAAAAATATATACATTTTTAGATTGCCTAGTGAAGGAGCTTCTATTTCTGAGCTGTCGGAGTAGAGAGTTACTTGTTTTTATTTGCAAAAACTTTAAGAAAATATGCTTCTGCAAGGATCTTCTGTCAAGCTATCCTAAAACATGCAGTTGCTGTCAAAGACTCTAGTTATTTATTTGTTTATACCTTCAGGCACAACATCTGCACATGTGTTTTCTAATCAATTATAATTGCATTTATTGTTAATATTTGTGTCAGTGCTTGATCTGTATGAATGCAGGGGGTGAAACATTCATGAAACAAATTTTGAAGATTGCTTAGTCTCAAGTATTTAAAATAACTGTTCTTACTGAAAATTAAGGAGGCAATTAAAACAAAGAGAGACTAAGAAAAGGTCTTATTTGCAAAATTCAACTGTGCAGGAATATACTTCATGTCAATTAGCTAATATTATAATCTGCATGTCATATATGGTTTCAGCAACTGTTCAAGATAGCCAGTTAGCACTGAAATTTAAATTATGTCTATGTTTTCCAGTTTTAATGCTTGTTTTTGCTTACTGTGCTTTAATTTCTCTTTTCACTGCAGTTTTGGATCTTACGTGAGTTTTGCAGTTGCACTTCATTTGAAAGAAAAGTACGGACTGGAGCCGGTCCATCTTTTCATATCAGGGGGACATGCCCCACACGTAAGTTACAGAATCATTAACATTATGAAACAGAACCGTAAATTACCTACCAAGAGTAAAAATAACATTTTACAGTATGGCATGCAGAGTAGTTTTAATACAAAATAAACATTTCTTCAGAATCTATGGAGAGAGGAGCGTTCTGAGATAGATGCCGAATACGTAATACTCACTGCTGCTAACTTTAGCCTTGGGAGAACAATCTCCTTAAACTAATGCTCGAACTAATTAATGCTTAAACTAACCAATCCTTGAACTAAACTTTTTTGAGTGTTGTGTTATTTACTATGGCCTTTGGCTTAAAACTCAAAAGTAATCAAACCAAAATACTAAGTGATCCTCCTTACTCTGTAACTGTCTTGACCTAGTCTTCCATAAATCTGCTGCATCAGCCCTCAATACCTTTGTCCAACTTTCTTCTCTCTCTCTCATTCTTTGCAGGATTTTTAATCCGTTTCTTCTGAGGTTCTGCTGGTTCTGCTAGTCTTTCTCAGAAAAACAGCAGTGAAGTGGCATTTTTCCAGTCCTGTTCTCAGTCAGTATTTGCTCTTTCTGTTCTTCAGTTTCTAAGGCTTCTTAGCAGTCCTGAGTATGAGCTAATGATTCATGGAAGCAATTGTTAGCTAGTGATTCATGGAAGCAATTCCTGCAAATTTCTGTAATCAGTTGGTCTCTTCAGTCCTACATTAGCCAGGTTTATGTCTAGTGCTAGGTTTTTCTTTCTCTTAGATTATTTTACTAGTTGCATTTCAATCATAAGAGTCAAGCTTGAACAAAATAATACTAGCAGTTATCTTTCTGTGGAAGTTTCAGAAGTGGAGAGTACCTGGCTCACTCATAATTTGTAATTTCAGTAAACACAGTCTACTAACCCTTTCCATGAAGTGTTCTCTGTAAATGTTAAACTAATCAGCTATCATATTTTGGAGATGGAAAATTATTGTACCTTTTACCAAAATAATTTTAAAGGAAAGATTATTTAAAGTATATTATTTACAACACCTGATCTGTTTTGTTTGGTACTGACAGTCTGAAGGGTTTCTTGCTGTGAAAAGCTTACCCGTATCTGATACAAAAGATGAAGAAATTCTTGCACATCTACAGATTCTAGGGGGAACTTCTTCTAAGCTTCTGCATAACGAAGATATTAGGAAACAAATGGTGCTTACTTTCAAAGAAGACTTTAGAGTTCTTCAGACATTTTTGTAAGTTTTACAACTCTGTGTTACTTTTGTATTTGTATTTTACATTTTTACTTCTGTCTGATCATGTCAGGTTTTCCTTTTTCTTTCTTAGTAATTTGTTCTCATTTTTTGTTATAAACGGAGTAAGAAATAGTAAACACAGTTTTTATCCTTTATGTGCTTTTCTATTTGTTTTCTCCTATTGAAGCCCTTGATGAAACACTGCATACTGCAGCAACCACAACTGTTACTGCAGTATTGAACCTGTCGTGGTAGAATTAAGGTTCTACCTACGATCCAAAGTCAGCAGCTACTAAAAGGGAATATTCTCGCGTCTTTTATTGTTTTCTGAGGTTAACAATCTCAGCTGATCATGCTTCAGAAACACTGCATTCAACCTCCTGAGCCAAGGTCCTCTAGCCTAACCAGAAGAAAAGAATTCCTGTGTTCTGGGCACCCAGACAGCAACTGGCTTCCTCTGTCCTGCCTGCTGTCCCCACTGGATGTTACATGACAGCTGATGTAGCTGAGTGGTTAAGACTTCTCACCTTGGCAAAAAGAAGGACATTCTTGGATATGGGGCCCATTTTGGTCTTAGGACCCTGACACTGAAAGATGCTGAAACATTAGAAAACTTGTGTATAAGTAGGTAACATTTATTGTAGGTAGCAATTATTTATTGTAGGTAAGAATTTTTACTGCAGGTTGATGCTCTTTTTTCCCCCTAACTATTGGGTCATTTTTCTTTACAATTTTAGACCTAATTGCAGTAGGGTAAGGAGCTAAGAAACTTCAAGGTGCAATCTTTTCTTCTCCTGATGTCCTGCATAACCTAACTCCTGAAATTTGTTAAGTTCTGGAGAAGAACAAAAACCCTATGCTGTATGTGAAAGCAAATTCCAAATGCAGGTGTCGTATGGAATGTTTTATGACTACTTTTTATGTTCACAGATTTGAGAAGGCAGAAATGGATATCCCCTTCTCTTGTGATATTACCTGCTTTAATGGGTCTGATGATAAAGCACATGATGTAAAAGGTACTTTGCTTCAATTGTTTTTCCTCCTGTACTTACACATTTTCTTGTATTGCATCCGTTAGAGTTTTCTAGAATCTGTCTCCTTCTTAAAGGAAACAAATCAACAGAGCAGTCTCAATGTATGAACCAAAAAGTTGATATGGGATTTAAAGTAATTATTAAGTAATAACTTTGAAATAGTTATACAAAATTATCACAATAGTTGACATTTCTCTGACACTTTAAATATCTTTTTTAGCTTGGCAAGAGCTAACACGTGGAGATACTTCCTCTTACGAGCTTCCTGGAGGTCACTTTTATCTGCTGAAACCGTCTAATCAAAGTTTCTTGACAAAACACATAACAAGATGCATAGAAAATGCTGGTCTATGAGTATTTCCCTCAATTTTAATAGCAGAATGTGTAAGGTTAGTCCACTGCAATTTGTAATAAGTCATTCTTTCTGAACATTGCTTGCAGTTATGCCTAAAAGTTGTTCTGTCCCTCCTCTGTAATCCTTTAAAAGGAGGAGTTTTCCTGATTTTTTTGAAAACAAACATTGGCTTTGGGTCTTAAAAAAGGTTTCGTCTTTTCCTTCTTCTTTTGCACATGTACAAACTCTTTACTTTATTCCATAACCTTGTTTGCAAAAAAAATTACATCTGTTATTTTACTGTTAGAGCTTCTCTGTTAGTCTGCTCCTATCAGAATGCTAAATATAATTTAATACAAAAAAAAATCCACAGTTCTCACAGAAAGCTTCATTTATTCAGTTCAAATTTATTTAGATTAAGATACAAGCTAAAAATATATTATATATGTAAATACCCTTTGCAGTCAAACAGCTTATACTTAAAAGATATTAGTGTCAGACTACACAATAAGAAGTTAGCATTGCATTTTTCTCAAGAGAGTTCATTAGCTACTGGAGAGTTAATTATTAGTGGGGATTATTTTGAATATTCTAGATCCCATATTTTTCTACCATTGCTCTTGCTTTAGAGATATAGGCATTCATGGCATCCTCCTTTGATAAACCTGCAAAGGAAAGTAGGAGTCATTATCTTTCCTCATTTGTCATCCTATAAACTTGACTACAGGACGTAAATGTAATTGGTGTAACACCTTTTTTCAGGTTCCATGCCTCCCATTTGGCTTTGCCTTTCAAATCTAGTATTCCTGGACATTCTGCCAAAATAAATGCATAGCTTTGGTTATCATGCAGATTTACATAATATGAGCTTGATTATCAAGATATGTGAGTGAATGTGAAGTATATATAGTAATACCAATATTAATATCTCCAACAGTAGCCTGTTTGTAGAATCCATATAGTTCCTTCAGTTCTTCATCAGTTGGTCTTGTTTTTAATTTTTTTACATCTTCTGCAGCACTGTCAAAGTCAGCCTGATGAAAGAACAGAAGGTGTTAGTTCTCTTCTGAAGGGGTGTATTTAAAACATGAGGTGTAAGACACACAGTAGTATCATTAGATATTCTCAATGACTCACTTGGGTTTAGTGGTCAGACAAGGCTTTTTCCCAAAAAAGAAACTTCATAAATGTGTACATTGTTAGAAAGGGATGTAGGCTTGCATGGCTGGGGAGGCAAGCAGCCTCCACAATTTATGTGGTGTGTATGTCTTTTAAAGCCACACTGCAGGTATGAAGCATTCACTGAACTTTACACCCCACAGTAATCTCTGAATCCTTTTGGCCCTGCCTGCACTGTGTTGGCTCAAGTGGGGGAGCTCAAGTCCCCTCTGAGGGGTACTGCCCAGTTCACCCTCCATTTCCACTGCTCTGCCGACAGGGAAGTAGGTGACCAACAGCTGGCACAGAGGTACCTCGTGGAGATGAGCTACTGCCAGGACCACCTTCCACACCCGGCTCTGAAACACAGGAGAGCACCAGAGTAAAGTGTACATTTACTCCTTTCTTCACTGTGAATCACACACTCACATCCACCTGAAGCTGTAGCCATTCTCTCTATAAAGGAGGTCTCAGGCTAAGGTTTGGAGTTCTGTTTCATGCCCAGGACATTTCAGAGAGAGGGAGCTTTTGTACAGTGACCACAGACCCATCAGGTCACTGCACTACTCTAATGCAAAAAGATACAAGCAGTTTAACATGCTATATGCTGGTTTCAACAATTATTTTAGCTTTTAAGTTGGATCTGCATTTGCAGAAGCACAGTTTATCCTTCAGACATATTTAATATGTACAAAACCAGCTATACTGGTTTTGCATGGCCTGGGTTTTGGTGGGGGGGGGGGGGGGGGCGCTACAGGGGTGGCTTCCATGAGAAGCTGCCAGAAGCTTTCAAAATGTCCAGCCAAGCCAATTCCTGGTGGCTCCAAAGATGGATGTGCTGCTGGCCAAGCCTGAGCTGATTAGGTGGTAACGCCTCTGTGGTAACAGATTTAAGAAGAAAGATAAACGAAAGTTATGTTGCAGTTTTAATTATGGCCAGAGAAGAGCAGAGTGAGAACATGTGAGAAGAACAACTCTGCAGACACCAAGGTCAGTGAAGAAGGAGGGGGAAGAGGTGTTCCAGGTGCCGCAGCCAAAATTCATCTGCAGCCCATGGTGAGGACCATGGTGAGGCAGCTGTGCCCCTGCAGCCCACGAAGGGCCATGGGGATGCAGGGATCCACCTGCAGCCCGTGGAGGAGCCCCACCCTGGAGCAGATAGATGTTTGGGAGGAGGCTGTGACCC
The DNA here is from genome assembly GCA_013400655.1 of Mystacornis crossleyi. NCBI lineage: Eukaryota > Metazoa > Chordata > Aves > Passeriformes > Timaliidae > Mystacornis > Mystacornis crossleyi. The sequence continues at coordinate 61,560 of VYZQ01005217.1, forward strand.
CGTGGGAGACCCATGGAGAGAGGGGCCCTGCTCCCAGGCTGCAGCAGCCTGTCCTTGGAGGACTGCACCCCGTGGAAGCGTGGCCCACACTGCAGCAGTTTGGGGAGGACCGTTCCCCATGGGATGGACTCACGCTGCAGCAGGTCACAGGGAACTGCTGCTCGTGAGATGAACTCACATTGGAGAAGTTCATGGAGAACTGTCCCCCCTGGGACAGACCCCACGGTGCAGCAGGGGAATGACTCCTCTCCCTGAGCGGTGGGAGAAGCCACCCGTGATGAACTGACCATAAACTCCATTCCTGGTCTCCTTGCACTGCTGGGGTAGGAGGTAGAGCTGGGAAGGAGGGAGGGGTGGAGGGAAGGTATTTATAAGGGCTTATTTTACTTCTCATTATCCTGCTCTGATTTTGTTAGCAATAAATTCACTTTATGTCTCTAAGTTAAGCCTGCTTTGCCTTCGATGGTATTTGTTGAGCAAACTCTCTCTGTCCTTATCTCAACTCATGAACCCTTTGTTAAATTTTCTCTCCTCTGCTCAGCTGCAGAAGAGAATTAGAGAGTGGCTTTGGTGGGTGCCTGGCATCTGAACAGCATCAACCCACTACACCAGCTTAAAAGTTTGTGTAAAAATCAGCAGTGATTTCAGCATGAGTACTGTGGCTCTGTTTAAATCACTGAGATCCTGGCATTACCTCAGAAGTCTGTGCTGTGCTTCTTTATACCACCTTTCTCTTTAGTAACAGGAAAGATTTGTTTGTTTGTTTGTTTGTTGGTTTGGTTTTTGTTTTTGTTTTTTTTTTTTAAGAAAACCTAATGCATGTTTGTCTTCTTAACTGATGCCTTTCTCCTTGGCAAGTGACTGTGCTGGGTGAACCAGGTGATGGAAAGAAGCAAATATGAATGAGTGCTAGGTTCACTATAGCATTGTGTATTTAAACAGAGAGAAAGTACAAGAGAAAGGTTATTTCTGTTTTTTAATTTAAGACGGAAAAATGAGTAGTAGTTTAATTAGAGAGTGATGTTCATGCATCTTTACTCACAGAAAGGCCCCTTCCTGGAATCATGAAACTACGTATTCATTGATGCAGCTGGTGGCTGCATTTAGGCAGGAGCACCAGGTAAAACAGGGTAAAGTCAGACAGCTGAGTGCACTGCAGCTTCCTGCACAGAAACTTGGCCACTCTACCACCAAATGAGTCACCTCTACTTCCTGAGATGTATGGAATGTGGAATTCACTTTTTATTTTGGTCTGGAAATTTAGTTTGGCTAATGAAATTCCCCAGATACTGAGGAATTTCCAATTTTTTGCAAATTTTGAATTGCTATATGAAACCCACAAAGGGAAAACACAAGTATTCTAAGAACAAAAGGGCTCACCACAGGAGGATGTACATCTGTAGCACCAGAGCTGCAACAAGGAGCAGCAGGCAGAGGTGCATTTAAAAGGAATGTTTTTAAAAAAAATCTTGATGTGCGATTAAAAGGGCATTCTAGCTCCCTGCAAAACAGCAATTAAATAATGAATATTCTTTAAACTGCAGCTCTAAATTCACAGAACATTAGATGGGAAGGATTCCTGATGACAATACACATCTCTAGGTCTGTCAGTTCATAGCACCCTTAAAGTGCAATGAAAGGAAAAGACAAAAATCCTGCAGCAATGCAGATGCTTTTAAGCGAACAATTTTCCAACTCAGTGAGAACCTCAGTGCTTGCATAACTGACAAGCAGAAGTTTATGGGAGATTCCCACCAATGCCTCCCTGAACCAAACGCCCACTAGTGGATGGAGGAGTACAGAGAAGAATTGGTGTGCTAAAATTGATAAAGGCTGTTTTAAGTTTGACAAATGCTGCTGCTCTATTTTAAATATAACAATTCTTCTAAGAATGAGCCAGATTCCAAGTGCCGTTTGTCTTCTTAAAGATCTGACACTTGCTCATTGGACAAAGTATATGATTTGGCAGTTTCTGCACTAAATTCTAGATTAAATTACTTCCAAATTGTATTCCTAAAACTAAAACTTTATATACTGAAACATGTAACTACTTATGTAGTTTGTTTCTACTTTAATAAAAATAATTTTCAATGTTACTAAAATGCAACTATACCATAGAACCATAGAAAAACAACAAGCTTTAGGTCCAATTTTTTGTGTCTGATTTATTTTAAGAACACTGTAGATCTTTTTTAACCAAGTATTTGAGAGTGCTGCAAAAAAGTACAGAATTTTTCTAGAATAAAAACCCAGAAGGCTCAGAATATGTTCATATGCTATGTATACATGCTCTATGCAATTTAGATAAACCAAAATTGTGTGCTCTAGACAACATATAAAAACTGAATCAATAATGTTGAAATGGTCTTTCAGCATCCCTTCTCAGCAAATTTTTTTTTTGTAATAATAATATCTACTTTCATGTAAGCCTTGGAATCTTAATTTTTCTTCTTATGCTGTATTGTCTCTTGGGCTCCTTCTGCACAGCAGCTGTTCCGGATTTGCTACAACCACCTGAAATGCTTCAACAAGTTCAGATGTTAAGCTCATTTTTAATTTTTTATCAAAAATTGCTGAGGGCCATGAACACTATTCTTCCTTTCAGCAGCCAACTCAGAATGGTGAACCCATGTGTTCGAGGCCAGGCAGTCACACCAGTACAGGGAGAGAATTTGGGGTTTGGGGTAGAAGCAACTTGCCCTGTGTCTTAGGCACAGCGTGGGTGCCTTCAGCCTGGGAGCAGGGAGGGGACAGACACACTGCCATAAGCAGCAGTCTGAACTCACAGTCGCTGTGAGACTGCTCAAAGGACTTTTTACCTCACTGTATGCCTTGACAGTCAGGTGGCTTATCCTTCCATGAAAACAGGCCTGTTCCACTTTGTGCTCACCTCGGGGAAGAGGCAAGGACACGGGGATTGCAGAGGAACTCACATGCTCTGAATTTACATCCCAGCCTAGCCCTGAGTCACTCCAGCCATGCCACGCTGCTGCGCACTGTTCCAGACACTGCAGCAGTAGGATATGAGGGAGTTTTGTACTAAGGCAGCAAGACAAGACTAATTACACAAAAACTCCTATGCACTAACAACGGTATTTTTAATAGATGTACAGCGTTTATAATGGAGAAGCGTTTAATGAGGGGAAACAAAATCAGTAATGCAAACTACTTTACCAGTGAATTAAAAACAGTGGTCAAAAGAAACTGGAATTGTACATATCTGACACTCCTTAAAGCAAAGCATTTAAAGTCACACTATTGGTACAGATGTATAAAAAGGATGTACATTTACTTATGAAAATGAATGTGATGAATACTGCTCAAGTTTTTTTATAGGTACAATTTTATTAAAATACATATTTCATTATTAATCCAAATATCAGAAATGTGACATTCTTGACTACATCTATCACTGACTCCTCCATCACAGACACCTCTTAATACTATCCACACACATGCAAACAAAAGCAGGACCCATGCTCTGTTAACTGTAAGATTTAAAACTGGTATCGATAATAAACCATAACTAGGTTGCCACATTGTTTAAAGTTTAAATAAGTTACTGCATGTCAGCCTCTGCCAGCACTAATGTACAAGAACCATTCAAATCTGTGGAAATCTTTCACGTGTCTGGAATTGTTTTCTGATCTAAACTTCTGTCCTGGTTTTGTCTGGTGTAGTTCATTTTCTCCCTAGTACCTGGTACACGCAGTGTTTTGGATTCAGGATGACAATAATGTTGATAACACGCTGATGTTTTGGTTGTTGCTGAACAGAGCTTGCACTGAGCCCAGGACTTTTCAGTGTCTCGTGCTCTGAAAGTGAGGAGCTGCACAAGAAGCTGGGGAAGGGGGGGAACACATCTGGGACAGCTGACCAAACTGGCCAAAGGGATATTCCACACCACAGAACATCATGCCCAGTGCATAAACTGGGGGGAGTTGGCCAAGAGGGACAGACTGCTGCTCGGGGATGGGCTTGGCCTTGGTCAGTGGGTAGTGAGCAACTGTATTGTGCATCACTTGTTTCTCCTGGGTTTAATTGCACATTCTCTCTTTCTCTCTCTCTCTCATTACTACTATCACAGTATTATATTGTACTTCTTTTAAATTGTTAAACTATTCTTTTCTCAGCCCATGACTTTTTGGTTCCTCCCCCTTCTCCCCCAGTTCTCCTCCCCATTCCAGTGTAGGTGAAGGGGGTGTGAGCAAGTGACTGCATGGTACTTATTTGCTGCGTGGTGTTAAACCGTGACAACTTCACAGTAAGAATGAACCAGAAGCCCTGTTATATTGTACAAGACAAAAGATAAAAAAATAAATTAAGGACACCATTAAGTTAATAACCTTATCTTCCTATAATTTTATTCTATTTGCATCTATAGGCAAATATCACAAGATAGTTTAAAAATTTGCAAATGAGTATCTTACAGAGCAAGAAATGTGCAGAAATGAAATCTAAATACTAAACATTTCTTTCTTCGTCCCCCTCTAGCCAATCATTCTGCACAGACTGTTGCTTAGGATTTGCCTGCTTACACAACATGCTTATGAGCAGCCTGTGAAAATATAATTTCCTTTTAATCGTGTGCCAATAAAATTCCCTTTAACTCCTCAAATAAAAAGCGTAAAAATATATACAGATATAAACATACACAAGTGCATTAAAGATAAAAGCACAAATTATCAGACTATTATCAGATACTGCCTTTTTGCAAAGAAAAAAGCTTGAATTCTTCATTTACAGCAAATATTTTACCAGTTTGCAAAACTTACAAATATTTTACAGCCTCACTAATGAGAGCATTATTTTATTCATTTGTCCTCATCCCCATACAGCTAGATTCAATACATTTATGGATATGGTTGGTAGCTGTCAACCAAACCAATGTGAACAGAAAAGCTCTATAATGTCTAATGCAGAATGTGTATGGTATCTTAAAATATCAACCACTGATTCCTGTGTGAAAGTGTAACTGTATACAGCTATGGAACAGCATGTCATACTGCATTCAGCTCTTTCGTATGATTTATGGCCCATTGCTTAATCATCAGGCTAGTAAATTCAGAGTGAATTCAAGGCAGATTAAAACAAACTATAATTTCAGCAATTATTAATTAGGCAAAGCTGGTGTTATGTTTGGGATTTGGCAATTTTGATCCACTGAAGAAATAGATTTCTTCTGAGTTGCAACACAGCACAATGAAACCTCTGTGCTAGTCAACATAATTGCAGCTCAGAAGAAAATTGCTAAGCTGCTGGCAGTGCACTCCCTGCATCTAGGTCAGAGCATTGTGATGCTCACTCTTTGCAAAGTGCACACTAAGCTGAGACAGACATAATGAGCCAGGGATAAAAGAGCTTGCAAATCTTGAAGTGAAAGGGATAATAGGAAAGCCTAAAGAAGAAAAACAGCTTAATCCATCAGGGCATGGCCAAGACAAGGGAAGTATTCACAGTTTCCCACAAAGGTAGCTGGCTAAAAGCCAGCAATAAAGATAATATCCTCAACAGCTATTTAAAGCTACAATCAGAGAGAAGGTAAAAGCAAGCTCTCTGTCTAGCCAGAAAGTAGGAAAGTAGAAGCTCTCCTACCAAAACACAAACCTATCAAAATATACCAGTACAAAGATGCATACACCCTAAAAAATACACACAACTTCCTTAAAATTTTTGGAAATGCTTTCCAAATGCACATATAACACTGTCTCAGTGTTAGAAGTTTCCCTCCTCCTTTAAGACTTCCAAGCAACCAGCTAGATCCTAAAAACATAAGTATGTGCCTGCCTTTCCATGCCTAACTCAGTCCTAGCAAACTCAGATGCGCACCTAAAGAAAAATAATTCATGCATGCTCTGAACAGGTAAGGCTCCAAAACATTACATGACCTACGAAATAGTTCAAATTAACCAGCATGCTTCTCACCCTCCA
>VYZQ01005218.1:13156-23178 GCA_013400655.1 Mystacornis crossleyi
TGTTGTTTTTTGGGGTTTTTTTTTAGGTTGGTGATTCTTTTTGGAATGGGGATATTATGTGGTTGAACTTTGTGCTGATGAAGAATCCAGAAAAAAAAATGGAAGTAACTTCTAATCCATCTCAGGAAAATAAATAAGTANCCACTTAACTTACTCTAAATTTATCGTTTCTCAAAAAATACTGCTGGAGAACAATTTTTTTTTTTTTGGTAGTTCTTAAACTACTTGTTTCACTCTCTCTAAAAAAAGTGTCTAAAATAATCTGAACTTCACACAGAAGATCTTGTGTATTACAGTTAAAAAATATCATCATATATTACTCCCGTAGATACTGTGTATTATTCCGATATATGCAAATACACAGAATTTCTCTCTTGAAGTTATTTTTCAAGAAAATATGCATTTATTGTGGGCAATATAGTTTTATAAAGGACCTTAATCTCTCAGATTGAGAGATTACTGCTGAACACAGAAATGTTTTTGTGGGCTGTATTGATTTCAGGTGGCTTCAGCTCTCAGTTGAAGTGCTGGAATTTGAAATAAAATTACTTTGGTTTACAGTGATAAAATTCCATGTTGAAATACAATTTACAAAAACAGTGTCTGCTGAAAAGTATAGAAATAGAAAATCTTACACAAATCAAATCATTAGTCAAAATTTACTTAAAGACAGTAAAAAATCTGACAGAAATATCCTGGATGGGATATATCTCTCTCCAAAGTTTTCTTGTAAATTGGATGGTTTCACAATTTTCTTATGAAATGCCAAGCTGCATGTTAATTGCATGCACCTATTTAGAAGCATACATGATTATTTTGCATTTATTTTATGCAATTTGTATGGATTTAGTAGTATTTTAGTTTATTTTCTATAGATTTTTTAATGGTGCTAGGACTTGTAGTCCTAGCGATAAATAAATACACTGTGCCTTTTTTTTGTTGCTGTTGCTTTTTGTTATTACCAATATTGAATGAAAGAGGTGAATAACCCCAGCTGCTTGAACTTCATCTGCTGCATAGATGCTCTCAGTTAACTTGTCAGGTAATCCTGTGTAAGCAAAACTTCCTAGTGTATACAGTACCACATAAGAGCAGTGCAAACATACAGCATTAATGCCTTTACCTAAAAGATAGTTATGAGACGTACGACCAAATCAATATTCTGTTTGAGGGTAAACAGCTAACAAATAATAAAAAAATCACTATGGATACAGAAGCAATGTCTTTTTTACTAACCCTAAATTACCTCTAGCATTAAACACCAGATTTTACGTAAATATAATTTAATGCTCTCAGAATTTCTCAACATCTCACTGACAGGTTGCCAGAGACTGAAATATTACAGTTTATGACTTAAGCATTTTCATGAAGGACTTTTAAAACTGTATTGCAAAAGCTGCAGAGAAGACCACCGCACCCTCAATGGGGCCCTGACTAGGCCTTACACTGCTCGCTGATGAAAATAAAGTAACAACTCAGGGCTGGGGACATTCACAAAGCCTAAGCTTAACATCTCCAGGGTGGAGACCACAGCCCCAGGGCTATCAGCTGCCAGGCTTGCACAGGCCCTAGCACCAAAGGGTGGGGGAAGAGAGGCTTTGGGTGTGTGCTGGAAAAGCCCCTGGTCAGAGGTGCAGTGACCGCCCACCCTCCACTGTGCAGAGGAGTCCAGCTGAGGTGCCCTTCACCCGGGGGAAAAGCTTATCCACAGCAGAGGGGGTGTTATGGCCCATCAAAGGGCCCCCCTCAAACGGGTCCCCAGACCCTGTACCAGAACACCAGAGATGATGCAACAGGCCCTCAGTGTTGCAAGGGACGGTGTGTCAAGCTGGCCCCTGCAAGGGAGGCACATGGGCGTTTCCAGCTGCCCAAAGTATATATTAATCTGCGGGATTCTTTACTCTTCAGTGTGTGACCCCGTGTGGCCGTGTGGAGTGGCATGAAAGTGGGGGACCCTCACCACCAAGAAGACCAGATGAAGGGGAGCAACGAGACGTCGTTGGGACTCTCGGATGGGTGATATGCTTACCTAACCCCTGTCACCTCTTCCTGTCCCTGCACCCCTCCACGCACACTTCTTTCTCTATGTCTTTCTTTCTTTCTTTTCTCTTTTCTGCTCTTTGCCTCTTTACTATTAAATAAAATACATCAATACTTTTTGGCACTAACATCTAACCTCGTTTGGTTTTAATCTCGTTTTTGGGAATATTTTGAACCTTCTCAAAGTTCCATCCGGTTTATGCACAGAGACTTAGTTTTCTTTGCTTTTCTGAGTTTAAACCAGATCGCAACAGAGGTTGAGTAATATTACATGAATTAGCAAAAACACTATTATTCAAGACATCATCTATTATCATTGTTACCATCTCACCTGATGGGGTCCCGCATCTTAAGTAGAATCTCCAGATAGTTTCATGATTGCAAACATTAAAAGTAATGAATCTTGAAACTAAAATGCATTTTAATATAGTAAAATATAATACAAGAACTCTAAATGCAATATGTAATAACAGAGGCATGATATTTCTTCTTTTTAGACAGTTATGCCACCTACTACCTGTGTAAGGACTTTCCAGACCTTTGGAACAAATGAGCCTGAAGGTATAAAATAAGGTATATCATATATAAAATAAGAAATTGATTAATTATCTTCATCATTTAAGGTATGACAAAGTTAAACATTCTTAATTCACACTGCTTTTCAATTTTTTGAAAAGTAACTTTTTATTTTATCAACTCCGTAGAAAAATTGTTGCTGTTTTCCAAGAGAAGTTTCAATATTATAGCTCCAAAGATGTTTTCAGATTATTAGAGTTATTACTGAGAAGAAGTGTCGGTTTGGCATTCTCTCTTGCCACAAACAGGACGGGGAAACCATGCCGACGTTGTCTTGAGCGAGTTTATTATTTCTTCAGTCTCATATACAGAGTCGAGACACAGGAGATGGTACAAAGCTCACGTGGCAGCAGGCATCCAGCGATTTCCTGCTTACCGAGTATTCTTAAAGGCTTTTTAGCCAATGACAGGTTTCTAAAGTTTACAGACAGCAGTTTTATCCAATTAATAAAAGCGCACGTACATCAGTCTCACACAATACTTGCTTGTTATGCCTTATATAATAATTCACAATATTCCATTATTGTGCTTAAACTTACCTATCTTACTAAGCATATTTTCTGCAGCCTTAAGACCTTTATGAGCCAAGCCTAGAAACTCTAACCATTGTTCTAATGTCCTTGCTTACTATATATTTGTATCTTCTTCTATCTTCAAGTTTTTGCAGCCACAGCTGACCTANCACAGAACTCCGAAGCCACAGTAGGAAACTCCGGGACCCCTCGCCAGGCAAGGGGTGGTGCCCGCAGTGCTATGGCGCAGCGAAACTCCAAAAGCAGCAGTGAGGGGATGTCGGAGGCAGGGCAGGGCAGAAGGACAAACAGCAGAAAACACGACCTCACAGTGAGATGAGTTCTCCGCACGGCGACTGCAGTCTCCGCTCCCTCCAAGTGCCAGGAGAGCAATGAGCACCAAGAACGGCACCCCACTTCTTTTCCCAGTTCTAAATCTTGAGATGTCTCTGCTCCCCCATCTGAGAAACAAACCAAGACAAAAGGGACAACTGGGCCTCTCCCCTGTGAGCAGGTCTTTTTGTTTCTCTTAAGTACCCAGTAATGTGCCTTAACATGGGGAAAAATTCTTTGAGAGGAAAAGAAAAGAACACACACACAAAAAGAAAACCTCCTAAAACTCCAACAACATTTTACAGTAGAAAAATATCAATAATCAGTTTTCTTGAAGCTCCTATTTATATACACGTAAATCAAATGTAACATTGCTGGAATTTAAATTGACACATTAAAACATACTTGATTTACATGTGACTAGGAGATTGCTTGAGTGAAATATTCTACTGTCTTTCCTTGCACTGCCTTGGGCATTGATTCCTTAACTGCTTGCCTGAAATGAGACATAGATTTATATCTCCGAAGTTCATAAAGATAAGATAACCTTTGGTGTAACTCATTTGAGACATTCATATGCTTCTTTGAGCCAAATTAAATTGAATTAAAAATACATCGGGCAGAAAAGATTAGATTGGTTATATCTGAGAAGAATTAGAAAATGATGAGAATTTGAGAAAATTGATATAATGCAAAAATTCATATAATTACCCCCTGTGTAGAAAAAAAAAAGGGAAATTGAATCACAAGTTCAAAAAGGAAAAAGGAATCAGGAAATGTAAAAGAAGCAGTTGATTTTTATTATTCTGGGTTCTTTTTCTTAGCAGTTGTTTTGTTTTGTTGTTGTTCTTGCAGTCCAGAAAATGGTCATTTCATTAAACGTTTCAGTAGACAATTGGACAGAGTTAAAGATAAAAATTGAATACTAACAACATGTTTAAGAGAGAATGTAAAAACAGTATGCTACCTAGACGAACAAAGTCACTTTCATACAATGTCTTTCCATAAGCTGTGTTAAAAATACAGCAAACTCCATTTTCAGTGTAACATCTACAATATACAGAGTCTTACAGAATGGGTTATAAGAGCTAAGCCTTGGCTATGAAGAGGAATGGCCCAGGCTATGTGCAGAAACAAAAATATAATACAGTTGATCAGTGTAAAATCAAAGACAACAGGGCATTCAGATTTTTTTCTGTGCTTTGAACTGCATAATTATTATCATGGACAAGCAGGTGTATGACTCTTCCTAGGACAGGATTTTGATCTGCTTGGGAGATTGGGTGAAATATCAAGCTGATAAGTACAATTCCAAGTTATCTTCTGACTGTATGCTGCCTAAATTTGCCCTCCTTTTATGAAGTCCTAAATGGTGTACTACAAAAAATAATTAAAGGTAGAAAAAAAAGGACTGGAACTCTAATTGGTCTGCTTAGATGAAATTGGAGACTGAGACTGAACTGAATGTACATTTTCAAAGCTGTTGCTTTAGGCAACAGTAATAGCATTCAGCTAAGGTAACAGGAGAGCTTGGCCAAAAAACCCAAATGCTGCTAAAAAGCCTTATCATAAACATCTGCAACACAAAGAACTATTAAGAAGAAATTTAAACTTAAGAGATTTAAACTATGTAACCAGAATTCTATACATTCCTTTAAAGGATACAATAAAAATATTTACCAAAAAGAAAAAGAGGCATTCTTTTAAAACAAACAAATAAACTGCCAACTTCTTATGTAAGAAGCAGGATTTGTTGCATTTCTCTTTTAACAACTCAAGAAAATATAAGATTTGATGTTTTTATATATTTCGTTGGAAAATTATACAAGGCAGATATACAAAATCACGCTCTGCATAGTGCATTGTTTAATATGAGTTTTTCCATAAATAGTGGACAGATTAGAGCTCAATAAAATAAATAAATGAATTCAACCCATTCATGCACAGTCTGCTGTTTCATCACAAATTCTGAAGTGCAAGAAAAATTACCACATCAATTAATAACAATCAATTTTTTAAGGTTGCAGAAAAATTTACCTTGCAGAACTTTAAATGATTTTTTTTAGAACTATTAGATCATGAAACCAAACATGAATTTAGTTGTTATTTTGTGAACAAACGTAAATCATTGTACTTGCAGTTTCAATACTTTGGAAATAATAACATACAGGCCTTTGAATTCACGAATCACAGTTTACAGCAATTAATCTTCTAAATAGTAATTCTGACAATTTTGGATATTCATTAAGTATACATTGTGTTGTACTAATGAAATTTAAATCCAGAAAAACAGCCAATTTTAAACAAAGTTCCTTATACAGAAACATGTATACCATTTTAATATGACATAAAATAACATCACCTAAGCCCCCATCAATTTACCCTGGGTGTTAGAAGGTGTTCACTTATAAGAAACATGGTTCCTGAAACACACTTCTGATAAATGTAATGAGTACAGTGAGCTAACACCTATGCAGTAAGATGTTAGCTTCATCAGTTTGTGGAAGTAGTTATAGGATGCTGTTATCCCAAATAAGAGCGTCGCGGTGGAGGCTGCTCAGAGTAGTTCCTCCGGTGACCCGGCTGCCCTGTCACCGCCGACACCGGGACGGGTACGGTTTGGTCTGCAGGCAGACTTTGCCGATCCTGTGAGTTCTTTGTCTCCTCCCAAGAACGCACTCCAACGCAAAGCAATCCAGCAAGCTGACGACGCAGGCGAAAGAGAAAGGAGGACTCTGTTGAGGGGTTTCCAACCGAGTTTATTGGGGAGTTTGGCTGACCCACCTCACCTTGGGGAGACTGCCTGAGCAGAGCAACGAACAGCGCCCGAACAGGAACTTATATTGGGGGGCGGAGAAAGGGGTAGGAGGGGAGGAAGGGCCAATAGGAACAGCTCAGGGAGTGGTCTCAGGGGTAAAGGGCACTCCTGGGAACCAATTGCCAGGAGGGGGGAGGGACTTCCTGGAGGCCTAGCCTATCACTCGACGCCCAGCCTGGAACTTTCTAGAGGCCAGGCTGGGCCCCGAGATGACAAACAGGCCTCCCAGGGAGGGGAGAGGGTAGAAGGACACACCTTAGGGGAGGTACAGAAGTGGGACATACCATTCCGGGAAAGTAAAAAGGGTACATAGAACAAACCAAATGGGATACCGTATCTAAATTGAACATAAAATACAAAACATAAACATAAAGCACCACTACATAAGAGAAGCTAGATTTGATGACCTGGAATAGCCAAGTTCCACTAAAATGCAGGAAATTAGTATGACTAAATGGTAGAAAAAAAATTTCTAGAAATTCTACATGAAAATTGAATCCTGTTCTTATTTATATCTCACTGATGAAGTTATTGCAGGTTCCCTCAAGATTTTCTCCTCTATTACTTTATGGGAAGCATGAAAACAAAATGTAAATGTTTCAATTATTCAAGCTTTCATATCAAAGAAGAAACACAATGCACTAAAGCAGAGTTTTGTTGTACTTTTTTCCCCCTCTTTTTTAACCTTTCAAGTCCTGTCGTCAGTTTTCTTCCTATGAATTATTTGGCTAAAAATGAAAGTGTCAGGAATTAAATAGCTTTTAAGCAATGTGAGGAAGCACAACAGGACACGTGGGTAGAGCTCCCTGCAGTTTAGATGGAAATACACAGCTGGGTGCTGTTCTGTCAGGATCCAAAACAGGTGATCGGGGGATACAGCCACACCTTGTGATGACTGTTATTTGCTTTGCATTTCTTCTGAAGAATATGTGACACCAAAAAAAATTTAGAAAGAGTCTGACTTTACTGTCCAGAAAACCACTTAATGAATATATGATTAACTTCACTTTCTGTCTGAGTTGACAGCACAGAGTAAAATTTTGCTCTCACCCATTCACAACAATCAAACACAATATGATCCAGCATCTCAGATCTTATATTCAATTTTCTGAATAAACAGGAAAAGAAGTTAATTCTTCCCTCCCCCAGCACAGAATAATGTCTCTGGTTCATAGCAGCAACCTGTGACAAGGAACCAGGCGGAACTCTCTGATGCAACCACCTTCCACCATCTGCTCCTGCATCCATACATATGTTGTACACACTCCCTTGCTATGACCTGCTTCCTCATCTGCTGCAGCACTCCCAACCCCTGCCTCTACCACAGCTGCTTCCAAAATGCTGTCAGCTCTATCCTCTCTCTCCTGGCTGGCAAGAAATGGCTCATGGAAGTCTGGGTTTGACTGTAGAGTAACCAAGTTGTACCAGGAGTCTCAACAAGCATCTGGTTAAAACAGCAGCTGTCAGTGCACATCATAGCCTTTCTTTTTTGGCAGCACCTCTTGCCAACTAACACAAAAAATGCAGGTGTTTTAAAAGTCCTCCTATTCACTGACAAATATGGCTGAAACAGTTAAATCTTCAAAGTTACTGAAAAGTACTGACAGACAAAATGGTTATGTGAAATATATTTCTCAAGAAACCAAGCTAAAAATAAGATTACTGATTAATCTCACATTTCCAATCTCAAAATTATCCTGTCATTTTCTTAGAAGGGCAATTTTCTCTTTTCTCAACTCTCTATTGCCTGTTCTATCGTATTTGAAGGGGCTCTTGTTTATTTCAGCATTATGTGTAATTCAGCTTTCAGTATTCCATTTTTTTCCTGCAGTTATCGGTTTAACTTTCTTCAGCATATTTTTTCAGATCCTGTTCTTTATTATGCCATGTGTATATTTTTAACATCCTTCACTTCTTGCTTTAACTGCTCTTTATATCACCTTAGTTAATCATGTTGGCCTTTTGCAACCTTTATGCTGTTTAAATTTAAGCAGGAATGGATTTCAATTGCAGTCTGTTCAAGTATTTCTTAAATATTCACCACTTTGCCTCAGTACATTTGCCATGCATTATAGAATTTCTATCAAAATCACCCAGGGCATTTTACACTCTTTCAACTCAGCTTTACCAGAATGAAAAAAAAATAGAAATAAATTCTAAAAACCCTTGTGTGTTCTTTAAAAATGCTTATCTTCCCATGATTTTTAACATTCATTAAAGTTTTCAAATTTTCAAATCCTTGTGTTCTTTGACTTCAATTTGCTATACATTATGGTGTTACATTTCAGCTAAAATTCAATTCATTCAGGTCAAAGTGTCTAATCGCCTGAATTTTGTCCTTGTTGTGGTGCTATAGATTCTAGATAGTACAAACCCTACACCTTTTTTACAGCAATATCTTAGCCAATATTCATTATAAAATGTTTTTAGTAACTATTCCTAAATATACAAAAGAATATCAGTATTTATATCAGCGTATTTGCACTGTAATTTCAGATACTTTAAATTTGGAAAAGTATGATTAAACCATAGTTGACTGTGGAATTGATGTGAGAGTATGAAACACAATTATGAAAGCTAAAAGTCAACTATTACTTCTCTGTAGAAATTCATCATATTTTTTAAACATGATTTTTTTTTTTTACTTAGTTACTGAGGCCTCTCTCATTCTGTGTGTAATGGGATACTTTCTCTTCACAAACAAGACAATGAGTTACAGTAGTCTATAAAGTATTTTTCACATGTAATGTAATTTCTCTTTTGTGTGAATCTGTTTATCTTCTATCCATGGCTTTACCACAGATATTTTGAAGATTCATAATTCCTCAAGAGTAGAGGAATTTTACATGACCTTGCATGAGACTCATGGCCAGATCTGAACTTCCGTATGAAAGAAAAAGGCCTTGAAACATGTGCAGAAAATGTGTAAAAAGGATTAACACGTGATTATAGAATAATTCTATACTATTAAATTTCAAATTGAACAAAATACAGTGCCCTCTATTTTCATTCCATCAGAAATTAGCTTTTCCATACCCACAAAGTTCTACCCGATACACTTGGAATTTGTGCACATTAAACTATTACTCTTATTTAGGGAAATTATACAACTGGTGAGTGTTGCCTCAAGGATCAAGAAAGTAAAATCCAAGTCCTGGACTTACAGGGCAGTGTCTCACACTAGCTTCACTTGCTCAGAATGCACTGGCTTTAGATGTTTATGAAGTCCCAGATTCATTTTGCACAGAGTTAAATCACTCTGTGTAGGAGAAAAGGCCCCAGGTATTTTAGGTTTGCCTGATTTAGGTTCTTTCATTTGCAGCCCCTATGGCTTCAGGGTAGCTATGATAAATGCGAACACAAAAAGAATCTTATTTAGAACTAGTTTCACAATGGAAGGCAATTGCTACATCTTTCTATTTCTCCTACTTCCAGAATTTTACATGCAGTAACCTAGTCATGAAAAAAAAGGAAAATGTCCAATTAATCCAGCTTGATAAAATATCACTTTCAGCACAAATCTGGCCAAAACTAATACACTGACTCTGTAACCATAAAATAATAGCAAAAGTCTGGTGGATATAATTTATCTCTCTCCGGAGGAGGTTGTAAAATATCATCAGTTTTTCATAAATATCTATGTAGTAATGTTTCAAACTGTTTGAAGGGACACTTTTGGAAAATAAACAGATGCAGTATAGTGATGAAGAAAAAAACCCCCACAACCAATTAATGTAAATTTC
>VYZQ01005220.1:32870-43327 GCA_013400655.1 Mystacornis crossleyi
CTATGATTTTTTGGTGGCTGAAACAAGTAAACCTATAGGCCTACGCATCCTCAAAGTAGGGTGCCTGGACACCAAGAGTCAGAACATTTCAGGAAATTAGCATGGAAATAAGAAGGAAATCTGGTGTAATGAAGCATGAAAAGGGTGCCAATTACGGTGTAAACTAGGAAGAAATGCAGTAAGGTGTAAACAGAAAATAAAAAAATGTTGTTAACTGTTGGAGGGAGAAAGTTAAAAAAGAGATCTCATTGCTTGGAGAAGAAAATGGTAGAATGGTTATTCTTAGAATACAGGGGATAAAAGAAAAGGTATATCCTTTCATGAATGGAATTTTAAAACTGATGGAACTGATGGAATTTTAAACTGAAATTATTATACTCAAATCTGGGACATGAAAGAAAAGAACTGGCAGATAGAATAAACAGAAAAGCCAGGTCAGAAAAAGGTATGATCTATTATTTCTACAATTTCAATTTATAAGCCATGGCTTGGGAGGACTTTCATAACTGCTGTTTCTGAAGGGGGTACATGTGCAGTTGAGGAGTGGGTTTTTGGAACAGTCTTAATCAACCCTCCAGACACCTAAATATATAAAAGCTACGTGCACAAGAGATAAACATCGCAATATTTACACTGCATAATCTAAAGAAACAAGGACCATAAGCAAGTGGATGAATTGATTATAGAATGAATCAGATAGCTGAATCAGAGACGAAGCTTCACAGTTTCAGGAGCCCAAAGGTGGAGTTGACTCTAACAAGCCCTGAATCAGCTTTGTATATACTGAGATCTAAATGCCAGCCTCAGATCTTCAAACAGGAAGGCAAAGAGAGAAAACCGTACAATCTATCTCCAGATTCCAACCACAGCCCAAAGGAAAAGATGCCAAGAGATTGCTATTTGGAAAAATATTCTTCTTACAAAGCTTCAAAGACTTAAAGACCAGGCATCTAGTCTAAACCACAGTATTATAGACAAGGGAGAGCGGCAGTGCCTAACACACGAGTGGATGCACCTCCCGTCTGTGCCCCAACCCTTCATCAGGATAAGGCCTGTATCTGTATTGTGCTCTTTTCCACAGAAAGCACACCCAAGAGGGGAAAGAAAAGGAAGAGACAGCACACTCTGACTAGATCACCTCTTCAGACAAACAAGAGCCCAGCCTACTTCAGAACAACATTGATCTCTCTTTAGATGCTTCTACAGCTGACTCCAAATAACAATGTAGACCATCTTTAGGTGGATAACCCCCCTCTGCAGGTTTCTCCTATAGTAAAAGAGGAAGCCTATGTNTCATTCTCAAAAGATGGCACTTAACGCACACTATACAGTGTTCCTCTGTAAACTACAGATTATTGACTGTTGATATTTTCTGATAGAGAGACATTAAAAAATAAAAGCTAGACTTGAAGTTTAGACTAATACCAATTAGAAATGAATCCTAACATAAACAATCCTGAATTTGGAAAAAAAATCCGGGTTTTGCTTTTAGTAGCCTTCTGCAATTGGTGAATTCTTTTCACCAAGAGCCTATGACTGGAAGTCTTTATGTACTTCTTTACCACAACATTAACAACTGTTATTGTAACTTGCTTTGCAGTTAACAAGACACAAATATTTAAAACACTGGAAAACTTCAAAGGCAGTGTAACTTAAGAGAACAAAACCGATTACTATAATAACCTCTATATAATTTTCTCAGGCACATTTACAAAACAGACATTAAAGAATCCTAAAACATCTTCAAGGAAATAGAAAAATACAAACCTAACACTCTAACACATACCTATTTTCTATTACCAGAGAGATCAAAAGGAACACAGTCTGAAACTGAGCAGTGTTTTACACAAGTCTTCTCATTGCACTGTTCAGCCTTGTGTGCAGTAGTAATGGCTCTTCTGTATTTTGTTATTCACTTCAAGTCATTACTAACAAATTCTCTGTAAAACAAAGGCATTGGAATAACTGTCATGAAATGCTGAAAGAACTTCTAGTGTTAGGTTCAAGTCCTGCTACTGATTTTGGTAAACTTAAGTTAGGTTTTCATGGACAAGTAGATATAATGGTATATACAGGCTACTTCTAATTATGCCTGCTCCTAGTCTACCATTAACTGTTACAAAAAACTCGTACTTCAATAAATTATATTGCCACTATTTAAGGTCCCATGGAAATATCTTTAGGAAAAATAGTAGATCTGCCAAATGATTTTGGACAGTCAGGAATCTTAATCTTATTCCAAAAAGCTGTACTTCAAAGAGCTTTATTTCACCACCCTTCAAACGTACTACATTCCTACCTCCATCATATATCCAGACACTCCTTGTTTGTCCCAGAGTATGTTCATGAAATTAGTTTGGGTGTCAGGAAATATAGAAGTGTATTACACAGCAGTGATTTAAGGTACTAATCTGTGATCTGTGCAGTTGTGTGATGCAGGATTAAAGACATCAAAATGAATGAGGAAGGTAAACAGCCTTATCACTGCAAGATCCACACTGTAACTAAATTACTCACCCAGTGAGACTGTTTATTCATAAAACAGGAGACAAGCAGCACACCCTCTTGCCAATATCTGAACTCATTTCACACTCAGCCAACATTTCTCTATTCACACCCTCTGTCAACCTACTCTATCAATGAAGGGAAGACATTTGAAGTAAATTCAAACTGAAGTAATGACATCACAGTTTTAAGCAGTTGATAGATGCTTTTGGAGAGACCAAAGTTTCTTAGGGAAGATCAAAATCCCTACACATTGCAACTATATCAAAATTAAATACCTTTCTTATTTTTCTCTCTAAAACACAGAAAATCCCTATAGTTACAAGTTATTATTATTTATTAGTATCTTTAAGTTTAATCCAGTGCTAAAGCAGTGATGGTGTTTGGCCTATGACAATCAACATTTATGGGCAAATAGCAAATTTTTTTCTTTCACTGCATTGCCTTAAATTAATACCATAGAAATATTTGGATCAGTCTCAAGAAAAAGTATTTAGCTAGTTCTTTCCTCTCTGGCTCTGGGCCTTTGTGTTTTTATTCCAGTTCTGCTTATTCTAAGACAGTTGATTATTTTCTGTCAATTCTTATATTGGTGACAAAACCTCCCTATCAGAAGCCATCTTCTGCTATGATTTCTATGAATTTTTAACCTTGCAATTTAGTATCATACAAAAAAATAAGGTAAAAATTTTCACCATTTGTAGGCACATATGTACTCTTACAAAAGATCAAAAAAGAGAAAAATTATTATTATTCCAGAAATGTATTACTTGTTTGTTACTCTCACTCTGAAGGACTCACAGCAGCTTATTTGTACTGCCTTTAGCAGTTGTGCTCATGCTCAAGCCGAAGTCTGCAAAGCCAGTTGCATCCATATTGCCAGGAGAGACAGAGCTTGAAAAGGAGTTATCCTTCCTCCCTTTTCCCCTGCCCTCCTTTTTGTGGCTGAGGTTCCTTGCTAGGAATACCAGTACACTTCAGACTACACCCACCATATAGGAAACATGAAGACTAAAGTCATGATGCAGCATAACTCTATAGATTGTTGCTGAAAACAATAACATAGATCAAATGTGTCAGAAGAAAAGTTGTGGAGTTATCAGAACATAGTTGGAATGCATAGCTTCTTGCTATTCTACTATAGTAGTACCCGCATTTTTGAGGTAAGTTTAGTGCAAAATTTAAAACAGAAGCCTCCCAAAGATGTCACTGTCAGAAGAATACAAAATTCTGAACACTGGCATGCTGGGCTGCACACTTTGTTCCCTGTTATTAGGATATGCTACAGACATTTCAGTTGCAGCTGCTTCCCTTTTCTAATCTCTTTTGCCAAGATTTANGTTATCACAAAAATAGCTTAGGTAGCTGTACCTTCTGTTTCTCTAAGATCATCTGGCATACTAGTAAGAGCTTTAGGCCAATTCCATCATAGTAATTTATTTTATCAAAGTCTCTGAGTCAGCATGTGCAAACAGTAATTAGGTTAAATCCTTTGCCCAAGACTAACAATAAAAAAAGAGCTAATGATAGAAAAGAATTTCTTAATCATAATAAATAAATAGGGAACAGAGTGGCATCGCCAAAAAGCTCCCAAATTATTGTTAGGATTCTTGAGTCTTGCAGTTCCCAGTTAATCCAGCAGAAAATCAGTACCCATGCTCAACTGAGGGCCAAAGGCCTCCTCCCAGGTTGATATCAGAGGGCTGACTGTTTTAATTCAGAAAGTCTGTTAGACTTCAACTGGCCTTCGAATTCCACCTGCTCAGCAACTCATCCTTTATGACTTCTTTTCATTCACTAAGGATGCTCATCCTAGAGCTCTCGAGTAGGTTTCAATACAGACTGAATTCTTTAGATCTTGATTATAATTTTGTGTATAATTTGTGCCATTGCATACTATGGAACTTTCAACCTATTTGAAATAGGGTTTTTTTAACTGCGTACATACCCTGGATCAGAATTCAACCAATAAAAATAATTACAAATTCAACAGTACTGAGCCAGTTTAGACAAACTAAAGATCTGGTGTGTAGCATTTTTGGAGCTAGGCTCAAATTGTGGATCAAGAGAATTCTGGGCTTCCTTGAACATTTATAACTACTGTATGAGCTCTTATATGCAGGTCAGACTTGTCCTGTTATTTTTGAGTAGGAAGTGATAATGAACATTTTCTTGTCAGCAAATAACTATCATTATCACAACCAGATGTTGCTAAACACAGGTTTTTCTGTATTTTATCCTTTGTGAATGCTGGTACTTAGAAGAACAAAACTCTGAAAAGTTACATAGATTTATGCTGTACTAGGCTACAGTGTAAAAGAAGACAAAGAAATGCACTGTTAAAAACAGCCTCATGATGACAACATTTGGCATTCACTTCATACAGGTGCAAAGGCTTTCCAAGATACAATACAATAAGAAGTCAGAATTCATGGAATTTAATAGCTAAATTACATACTAGGATACTACTTGAGCTTCTGACAACTTCATAAGCTCAAAAGTTTTAAATAGAGTCCTTTTCCATAGCATCAACACTCAGATTACATATAACACAGGCCTTCCTAATTATATTAGTATAATGAGATCAGGAATAAGATTTGACATAGCTGATAGCAGAGGTACCTCACAGAGTGCAATAGAAATTACACCTTCAGATCTTAAACAAAACCAGTGATGCCATCTTGATTTAAAGAAAATAAAGGACTGGCAAAAAAAAAAAAAAAGTAACTCAAAATTAATGGAGTGAACAATACTTCAAGCATTATCTGATCAGGTAAGAAACAGGTACAAGAACTCAAATTACTTCAGGGCTGTATTTAACAAAACAGAAACTATTTTGTGTTGCTCCAGCAAAGTAAAAGGGGGCAAGGGTGAGACGAAGCAAAGATCTTAATGCAAACTTACTGTTTAAACCATCCACTCTTTCTGGTGAAATAAAAAAATTTGTCAGCTTTGTAAGCAGCTCCTTTTCACAGTGGAAATTAAGAGGAAAGAAAAATAATTTTTAAAAAAGTCTCACTGTCAGGCCCCTTTTACTCCATGTTTGTACTTGTGTTAGANCTCCATTTTGTTTTCTGTACCGTGAAAGCTTTGAGGTCCAGAGGTCATAACTGGACAGTACCATGGGGATTCTGCAATGCCAGCTGCCTTTCATTTCCTTAGGTACTTCAGAAGGAGAAAGAATGGATGTTCATGAACAAGTTACATAATTCTTTACATCAATTGTATAAATATATATATTTATATATATATAANGAGGAGAACTTTCTGGAGGGAAGGGAGTGCCACTGGGGGATTGACAAGGCTTCTCCGCCCAGGGGGCGGGGGGAAGAGGCATGGCTAACTTGAAAGGGGGAACATGACTTAAAGGAACAGTAACTATGACAACTGGGTTACAGAATACAACTTACTGAACTAAAGGGGATTGCACAGAACTTGAAGCAGGAATATAAATTGCCTTGAAAAAACCTTTCCAAAAGACACCACAACAATTCCTGAGCAGGTAGGGAACATAATCTTTCCATTCCTGAACCAATGTTTTGCTTTGTGAAACAGCAAAAGCATCTCATATCTCTGAAGTATTTTAAAATGTATTGTCAGAGATTCTATACAGTTTTTCATACAGTATTTCTCCTAAGCACTACCCTTGCATTTTTTTCAGGATACTTCTCAAAAAGCCTATACGTTTCTGGCAAACATGAACTTTACATTTTTGAATGCTCTAAGGTAAAGACCCTTCTCTTGGACACAGTTATGAGTGGGGGTTTATACGCAGAAACCTACTCCCTCAATTTCATTTTCTCAGGCAAAAAGTATGATTTAGTACAGTCTTAATTTAATTCCCTGGCAAAAAAAATCCACATTCTAATAAAGCAAAAGCCAAATCTTCTACCTTTTCTCTTACCTTGCACTCTACTAAGACAAATGTTTAAGTAGCTTATAAAATATTCTTTATTGTTTGATTTTTTTTCTTTTCCTAAAGAAATGCAAATGTAGTATTTCACTTAAAAAGGCAATCAACTCATATAATTTCACCTGTCCAAACCACATGTATGCAGTGCAAACCAGGCACTGAGACTTGCTCTATACATAGGAGTAAGACAAATACTATTTTTGTGGTTTGTGCAAGTGTCTCTAGNTAAAGAAAATAAAGGACTGGCAAAAAAAAAAAAAAAGTAACTCAAAATTAATGGAGTGAACAATACTTCAAGCATTATCTGATCAGGTAAGAAACAGGTACAAGAACTCAAATTACTTCAGGGCTGTATTTAACAAAACAGAAACTATTTTGTGTTGCTCCAGCAAAGTAAAAGGGGGCAAGGGTGAGACGAAGCAAAGATCTTAATGCAAACTTACTGTTTAAACCATCCACTCTTTCTGGTGAAATAAAAAAAATTTGTCAGCTTTGTAAGCAGCTCCTTTTCACAGTGGAAATTAAGAGGAAAGAAAAATAATTTTTAAAAAAGTCTCACTGTCAGGCCCCTTTTACTCCATGTTTGTACTTGTGTTAGAGAGACCTAATAGTTAACCTTCAGAAGTTGCTGTGAGCTTGTTACATGCTAAGCAAGAGAGATGCATTGTGAAAGATCTCTTTGATCTTACTGCCAGGAATTCAGAATCATTCTATTGAGCAAAATGTATGTATGGAGAAAAAATGGCCATTATTTTCAACTGATGGCTCTAATCTGAAGTGAGTATCTTGGAAAACAGGCAAGCCACGTTATAAAACATGGCTGGGGAGTGAGGAATGGGAGAATCTCCTAAACACAGACTGAAATAAAATACTCCTAGGTGTTTGGTGTTTTTTTTGTTTTTTGTTTTTTTTTTTTGAAGAAGCAGGACTTTGCACTTGCTCACATACACGAGCCATGAAAATATTTGTTCTAGGTAAGTTTAGCTGTTTTTTGAAAGATAAGAATGAATTTTTTTTTTCTTTCTACAAAGGTAGACATTAGTCTTGTTTCAGAAGACAGCACTGATTATTTTTCTCCTTCCTCTCTTGCATGATTTGCAATTGTACAAAGAAAATGTTTCTGTGAAAAAATAAAGCATGATGAATGGGGGAAGAAATAGATACTATTTGACAATGCATTTCTAGCAGGCAGGTACTTCACCAAACATATGTTTTTAAATAATAAAATACTCTATCAGCCTTTGATTAAAGAAAGAATAGTGGATTTAGGAGTACTTGAAAGTCTCCATTAACTTGTTTTTATTTCAGGCAGACTGGACCTTACTGTTTTTCAGCTTGGTAGTACAAAGCATAACATATATTTGTTCTATTGCTTACCAACATATTTAAATATAAGACTACATTTCATATGTTTTATGTACATATAATGCCAAGGAAATTCNGCAAATGTAGTATTTCACTTAAAAAGGCAATCAACTCATATAATTTCACCTGTCCAAACCACATGTATGCAGTGCAAACCAGGCACTGAGACTTGCTCTATACATAGGAGTAAGACAAATACTATTTTTGTGGTTTGTGCAAGTGTCTCTAGCTCCCCAGGTGATCCCATACAGAGTCATGAATCTTCTCTCTGCCTAAATATCACGGAGAAAGTTAACACAACTGTTAAAGCTCTTCCATGCAAATCTCAGATAAAAATTAGATCACTTTTCACACTGTCTTGTTTACCAGCTTTCCCTTAAGGCTTCTGACATTTTTCTTTACAGGTTTCTTCTTGTTTCTTTTGAGTCCTCCCTTGCTTTCAGCAATAGCTCCCTTTCAAGGGTCTACCTAAATTGCCTCTCTGCACACAATGCAACTGCTGTGGTTTCTGACCTATCTGAACAATTACAGATTTGTATGAATGGGCTCTCACGACCAGGATAGTAACAACTCCTCAGCAGTCTCAGTATTTACCCTCACTTACATAATTGTAATACACAAACTCAGAAAAATTGTATAGGACCCATTCTAAGGACGGATATTTCAATCTACTCTGTCAGGCATCTGAAAGATGATTTGGTTGTGGTGACACCTAGCATGGCTCCTTTCTCTGGGCCTGTCTTAAGTTTTTCTGAATCTTTCTACTTCAAAATCAAGGAAGCATACTGAACAAAATATATTTTCAAATCAACAGGACTATCACATGTTGCAAATCATTCCTGCTCAGTTTATATAAGAGGATCCCATGGTTTTATTCAATTTGCTAGTAGGAAGTATGCTACAAAATCACCGCAGAGCAATCTTTGTTTGTAATCTGATTTTATATTTTGAACTCTGGGTTCTATCAGATTTTGTTACCAAAGTATATGCAGCTTTTCTGGAGATCAATATGAAATATGAGAATAGCCTCTAGGAACAACAAGGAAAGGTGACAAGAGACAAGCCAGCAATGCTTAACAAGAAAAATCCTTATTTCACTTTGAAGATCAGTTTAAAAATGGGTTTTGTTTGTTTCTAATAGTCATGCCTAGTTTATTTCCTTCAATTAGTAATTGTAGAAACTTCAGTTTGAATTTTTAAAAAATCATATTACAAAGAAATTTAAGAATGGTTATTGCCACTTATGTCTTTCATGTGTGTGCAATTATGCAAATTTACCAAGCACAGTTCTGACTATATTTCCCTCACTTGGTTGAAATCACTGTTAGAGGAATTAATTTACATGTTGGCATCCGTTGCTCCTGTTATAATTTGTATTTTTTAAATCAAAGGTGACTTGTACAACATTTTTCTGTTCCTGATTTCACATAGTTTGCTGACAATACTAAACTGGGAGGACCTGTCGACTTCCTGGAAGGCAGGAAGGGCCTGCAGAGAGATCTTGACAGATTAGAAAGATGGGCAATCACCAACTGTACGAAGGGAAAATGCTAGATTCTGGACCTGGGATGGTNCACTTGCTCACATACACGAGCCATGAAAATATTTGTTCTAGGTAAGTTTAGCTGTTTTTTGAAAGATAAGAATGAATTTTTTTTTTCTTTCTACAAAGGTAGACATTAGTCTTGTTTCAGAAGACAGCACTGATTATTTTTCTCCTTCCTCTCTTGCATGATTTGCAATTGTACAAAGAAAATGTTTCTGTGAAAAAATAAAGCATGATGAATGGGGGAAGAAATAGATACTATTTGACAATGCATTTCTAGCAGGCAGGTACTTCACCAAACATATGTTTTTAAATAATAAAATACTCTATCAGCCTTTGATTAAAGAAAGAATAGTGGATTTAGGAGTACTTGAAAGTCTCCATTAACTTGTTTTTATTTCAGGCAGACTGGACCTTACTGTTTTTCAGCTTGGTAGTACAAAGCATAACATATATTTGTTCTATTGCTTACCAACATATTTAAATATAAGACTACATTTCATATGTTTTATGTACATATAATGCCAAGGAAATTCCTACAGAACAGCACCAATGTTGCTGGTTTTGATGTGCTAAAGGGAGCTTATTGCTAAAATTCTGGCACGAAGCCGCAGTGAGAAATCTGATTTTCTTCTTTATAGAAGTTGACCTTCTAGCTGTTGCTGAAACAGCTCTGGCTTCATTGACTCATTCCTTGACGCTGGGGTGGCCCTTGCCCTGGCTCACCGCGTCCCGCTGCAGGCGTCCCGGAGGCCCGTGGCAGCGTCTGGGAATAAGCAGTGTCCTTGCTGGAAAGGCAGGCAAGCACCCGATCTCGAATAGCGTCCGCAGGGGCGAAGAACGAAGGAGGGATCACTCTCGTGGGTTTCAGAGGCTTTATTAGCTCCAAAGGGTCCACAGGGGAGTGACGCAGATGACAGGGAGACAACCGGTTTTATACAGGGGCAGGGCTAACTCAGGGACCAATGGGCAAGGTACTAAGGGGTGGATTCTTGGGTTACAGACAGGGTGATAACCAATTGGGAAGGGACAGAGGAGGGATTAAGGAACACAAACCAATGGCACTTTGGGGAGAGGAGAACTTTCTGGAGGGAAGGGAGTGCCACTGGGGGATTGACAAGGCTTCTC
>VYZQ01005221.1:0-12367 GCA_013400655.1 Mystacornis crossleyi
CGGGGGTCACCTCTTCAGTGAGGCAGGAAGATCTTCACATAACCTATTCAAGATTCCATTTGTTCAGCGCTGCCACAAACTATTGGATACAGGCAAAACCCAACAGAATATCTCAGCTCAGGAAAGGTAAAATCTCCATCTTACGGTCAGGGCTCTTAGAAGATTTCTGCCTATCTGCTCAGAAAACACCACTGGAGGTAACATCCAAGCCTTTGTCGGATATACAAAGGTACGTTGCAGTAGCCCCTTGCTGAAACTTTGGCTTAATCTGCCAGAGCTAAGTGGTGAACTGCTCTTTCTCATTGGTGAAACTCACAATAAATCAAATGCTCACAAGGCCACCAACTTGAACCGTGAGTACAAAAACACCATCAATAAAACACCAAATATGATTTTAAAAACCCTCTTCTGGTGAGTCAGGCTCCATCCAGTCTTTCAGAAATCTGTCGCCTTTGTGTTCTGTGTTGCTCAGTTGACTCCTTACCTCATGCTCCAGGCCTGAAAGAATTTTCCACTGCATGATCTGATATTGTGCAGTTTCCAAAAATCCCTGCAGGGGAAACAGAGATATCTGATGTCCCTTGCCTGCCCTCAAATGTAAATTTACATTTTATAAACCACAGAAACTCATAATCCCTCAGTATCCTTTGTAATGCCAGGTTGTCTCCCCAGCTTGTGTTAATGTGCACTAATGAGGAACAGGCAATAGGTTATTTGGAAGGCAGATAAGCAAAAAGCATGTCCTTCCAGATCTTTTAGAATATGCTATAAAAAAGCCCAAATTGTTTTGCTTGGCTGCAGTGTTGTGTTTTAAGGCAGCTCCTCCTCTTCTCTCAGGGATTAATGGCTGCACTGGGGGGTCACAGGATGATTTCTTAATGGGGTGTGAGGGCAGGAGAGGAAGCCTCAGGTCACTCACAGGGATGCAGCAGTTTGGGGAGGATCCCAGGTTGTTTTTAGGGTGGTGGTGAAGGAAATGTGGTTGTAGGGGGTTGTTAGCAGGTGTGTTGTGTTGGTGAGGGAGGTTGTGGTATTGGGTTGATCTCAGCTTGCTACTGTCTCAGTCATAGACATTAACTCTAAACAATGTGTTAAGGAAAAATCTGTCGGCAGTCCTGGCTAAGGGCTGTCTCTAAACCTCCTTTTACTGAAACTCGTATTTTTTGTGGCAGAAACCTGTGAATGGCTAAACTTTAGGGACTTTCTTAGCCTTTGTTCCCTCAACTATGCCCACACTTTATGTTACATGGACTGCAAGGGGAAAAAATAATAAAAAACGTGAGTACTCTGGCCACAAATCCTATCTTTAAACAGAGTCCAACAGTCATTTTTGGGTGAAGGAAGATGAGGAGTAGGATTACAATGTGGGATTTACTGTCTCAAACTCATTTTGTGTGTTTGATCCTTTGCCCTTCATTTATTGAAAGGGAAGACCCAGAAGTATCTCTTGTTCGGTTCTGTGTCTGTGGTAATGAAACCAAGGCCTCTTTCTCTCTCCCTTTGGATAGGTCAATTTTTGAAATGCAGCCCTGGATGATGGACTCATCTCTAACCTCATTTTTCCTTGGCTGTCTCCTTGCTCCATTGTGCAGCCTACAAACATACAATTTATTTGCCTCTTTCCGTAAGTTATATGCTTTTCCCCCCATTTAATTGCTTGATCCTGCACTCTTTGAAGCTACTGGAACTGTTCGCACTAGGGACACAGTAACAACCCAGAGATCCCCACACCCAAGCACAAACAAATAGATGCCACAGACTCCACTATCACCTCGCTGAGAAAGGCAATGTAGGGTTCAAAATGTCCACTGCTGAACTTGCGTGCATGAAGTCCACTGAAATCACTTGAAGCAGATAACAACATATCACGAACTTTCCGTCAGGAGGGAAAGTGGTAAGATTGATTTGACATAAAAGACTAGCTATCATTATTAATTCATAGGTTGGCAGATCTCGGTCATTTTAAGTGAATGAATAAATTCTGTATTACAGAATGTCCTTTGAGAAATTTGTGATTAAAAAAAAACTTTTTAAATTAAGGTTTCTTAAAACCTCATGAAAATCTCTTTGAGAATATTATTAATTGTGCTGCTTTAGAAATTTAATTTCTCTTGCAGGTGCTGTAAGATATCAAAATTTGCAATGCCTGCAACATTGGCTGGAACTGATAATTCTGTGAGCCTAAGATACACTACAAAGCTGTACATAATAGCTATGGACAGGGCTAGGCAGAGTTTGAACCTGTTCCCCACCAAGCCAGGGTGTCTTTATTATTTTATGTGTTCATTCTGTCTGCTGAAAGAACCGAAGAGTCTGGGCCCTGGCAAAAACGTGTATAAAGGCTGCAAGCTTCAAATTTGGCTTAACTGGAGTTCATAAATGTAATATATGAATCAAATGAAGTTTATTTTGAGATTTGTTTCAAAAAACATCCATGTTTTGGAGCATAAAGAAGAAACTGCCTAATCTAATGTTCTTGGGAAATGCTAAAATGTTGGAGTTCCTGAGCCTGAACTTTCTTCCCTTTGTCAAAATTGATTCCATAACCACCCCTGTAGCGTGCTGCCCTAGGAACAAAATGCAGCATGATTAATGCATTGAATTCCAAGAACATGCTTACACAGCTTATTGAAAAACACTGCTCTGGAAAACATCTCTTACAGTATTGGATAAACAGGTTCTCCATAGCCACTCTGGGTACTGGTTTTGGCTAGTGACTGGGTCACAGTAGAAGGGTTAGAAAAGCAGTAACTTTCCAAATACCAGTATCTGGGTGACTAGCTGGGGACTACTTCTGAATTTCTTACAAGTCCTGATAACTGAGGCAGCTCAAAAGCATCCCCAGACAATGAGTGCAGGCTACTGCTGCTCTTACACCTTGCCATCAGCATCTGTGAGGTAATTCACAGGTGCAGTCTCCCTGCCGAGACACAGAAGTCTCTGAAACCACCTGAGCAGGTGCCAGTGTCAGCCTCAAATCTAGGCTTTGTAGCTTTACTTGGAGACCAGCAAAGAATGTCTAACAAGGCTACAGAAGCTGCCCTTTTATTCTTACTTTCCTCTAAGCAGGAAAATTTGTGAATGTCTGCACATTTCACTTTGAGCATGACTATGTAGGTAACTCCTTGAAGTGTTGTCTCTCACCAAAGAATAAAAACGACTGGACATGAATGACAAAAATATATTAAAATGAGATTTTATTCTGGGCGCTGATTGTATTCCATTTGGAAAGGAAAGAAGGAACATGTTCCTAAATAACTTGTGTGTGGGATCCTGCTCACAGGAGGCACCTGCCTATTCATTTCCTTGAGACTGAAACTTTTAGACTCCAGCAGCTATAACGGGAGTTTTAAATATTTAACTCACATACAGACATCTCAATTTCATCTGGAGCAGTCTAAATAGACTACCTGGAGTCTACATCTGAAGCTGAATCTCACTCAGGCTACTGGCTAACCTGGTGAAGAGAGCCTTCAGAGTTTCAATTTCTTGGCATTAGAAAAACGGGGGAGTGTTTCTTAGTATTTTTAACAGTAAAACACTTTGCTAACATGCTGTCTGTGCCTCATCTAGGAAATTACAATAATACAATAATTAAATTAAAATACAGGCTTTAAGTAACAACATCTTTGTTATTCATTCCAAGTTTTTCTAACTAAACTGAACATTTAAAAGTAATCTAGTATATATGTATTTTCTTTTTATAAAAAGAGATTAAAATAATATGATAATTATATACTCTTATAAGAAAGAGAAATTAAAACTAGTTAAGAAAACAAGGGCATATATTTTGCAATGAATTTGCTGTTTCAAGAATTCTTTCTATTTTATACAGAGGCATAACAGGTACCCTTTAATGTGTTTTGCAAGAGTAAAAATAGAACCCATGAAGAAAGAAAAAAAAAGGCCAAAAATAGGTGAAAAAGGGCAAGAAAAAAAATCCAGATCATATTTATGGCTGGAAAATTCTTTTCCTGGACATTTCATATTGCAAGAACATACTTATTTTTATTCCATGCATTTGAAAATGAGATTAATGCTGATAGCCAGGATTATGCAAATGCCAGGTTAAGAGCAATATAATTGTTGATTTATGGTCAAAGAAAGAGATGTCCTGATGCAGCAGTCTTTAATCTCTATTTTCTTCATATGGTGAGATTTCTGCTTAACTTTTTTGACTTTACTGAAGTTTCTTTTCATGGGCATCTTCCCAGGACTGTATGAAACTTCTTTACTGATTTTATGTGTTAATTTAACATTGAAATTACTCATGATTGCCTTTGGTTCCTGAATGAGCTCAGTCCTTACACTTTTGTCTTCAGAATGATCACTTTGCTACATACTGTGCCATGACAAGTATACAAATGTCCAATGTCAACATTTTCTTTCACTTGGCTTGCTTGAATGGTTTCTGTAGAGGTTAAGAAGTTAAGCAGAAACATGAAATTACAAATATTATGCAATAGTCTACATAAAACAAACTAATATAATAAAGGCTTTTAATTCTTGTAAGTAGTGTTAAAATTACAGTAATTAATTTTAGATTACATAGTTTTAATAAGCGATTTCTTTTTAATCAACACTGCAGCAGTTATTGACTTGCTGACTGCTTCTCCTATCAGGTTGCTCTTTTCTCTTCTTTCTTTCTCAACCAGTTTTCCTTGAAATTTCATCCAGAGACACCTTTTTGGGTCCATTTCCATTAAGAATTTTGCACTGTGGTGGTGAAGCATCCCTGACAATACCAGGAGCTCTTGCACAATAAAGGTGGTAACTGGAGCATTATCTGCCAAACCAAGGTGGGCAACAAAGAATAAGCAGTTATTCTCTTTAGCCTTGGAAAATTATTTACCTGAACCGTAGCCTGAGTGGAATGGTACCATTGTTACTGAACTTTTGGGGGAAAAAAAAACAAAAACAAAAAGTCCAGTAGTTTCCAGCTTGGGTTATGGCCAGGATGAAAACTTAGTGATGACTAAAGCCAATTGACTTGTGACCCTCTAGAGAATGATCCTGAGACCCTTTGAGCTCTCCTGGACCACAGTGGGCTGCACCAGCACCTCCTTGTGAGTGGGACATCTCTCTGAGCTTACAGCCCTCAAGTGTGCAATGTTCAAAGACCATCTCTGGTGACAGGGCCTAGGCTGACACCTCCGCTCGCACACCCAGACACTCCTTGAAGTGCAACCCTGTATCTACAGAATCACAAAGGGATTTGATGTTTGCATCCCACTGAGCTTGAGGGAATTTTTGACGGGTAGGTGTTTTGACGGGTACACACCTGTAGACGCAGATGTGTGTACCTCTTTGCCTTTGTGCATGTGTTTGAATTGATTATGGTATGAATGGTATTATTGTGAATCTGTAATTAAGTCACTGTTATAATTGTAGTATTCCCATTGAGTCGCTATTTTTTTAATGCTAAATTAGTCAGTGATTAAGTGTTGCTAGACCCTCTCTATATGCTTTGCACCCTTACTATTTTGCATCCCTGGTTTTTGAGTAAATAATTCTAAATGGATTTTATTCCAGTTTTCCCATATATGTTTAATCTTTGTGGTAAATAATAGAGTGAAACTTGTCATGAAATTCTGTTAAAGTTGCACTTACACAAATTGATATTAAAATCTGATTTTTGCCAGTAACTTTGATGGTGATTGTTTAAGTACCTGAAACCAGTCATTCACAACATACTACTTCAAATCTACTTCATCAAAAAATTCTGACAATCTTTAGGTTTGTATATATTTTTAAATTTATATGTTTGTATATGTATTTAAATGACTTGTTGAATTATTTGTTCACATACCCTTTGGAATGAAAGAAACATTTAGAATCTGCAGCTTGTAATTATGTGCAGACTTAGATAATATTGCTCTAATTTTCCCTTTCCTTTCATTCTGTAATGATGCCTTGTGCCTGACTATCTCTTATTGAAAGCTAGTTTGCTGCAAACTTAATATATTCAACAGAATCAGAAACATTAATTTCTCATGGCTGGTCTGACTCAAAGTTAGGAGACTTCCCATAAAGGGTCTAATTTCTTGTGGCCAGAGGAAAACTGCCAGTAAGTGGGTGTGTTGTTTGGGTTACATTAGTCTATAAATGTAGATTTTTATTTTTTCAAAATCCAAAATTAAGTCTGAATCTTTTCTATTCAAATAGTGACTGCTGCTTTATTCGAAGATATGAAAAAGCCTCTATGCTTTTTCTTTTTAATGAAGACTCTGACCTTAGAGATTTTTTTTTTTTTTGACAGTTATTAAGACCGCTTAGGACCGTAGCCATTTAGTGTCATGAGGTTGTGTGGTTGCCTGTTGAAACCTCCCCATAAACTATTTCAGGAGTCAAGGGAAAAATTGCAGTAATAATAAATTGAAGATAAACCCTGTGACTTTTGGCAGTGCTTTGGATACTGGTTCTTCAATGATACAAGTATAATTTAATACCTAAAAGAGAAAACAACTGATCTGGAAGACTGCTCTTGAGCCTCATGCTGCTTGAATTCACTTAATAACACTTAATTTAATTTCTTTATTAGCATTGAATTTTAAAAGTAATAGTTTTACTTTAGAGGTGAAAAAGCAATAAATCTGGACAGAACTGATCAGAGTGTCTTCTTATCTGTCATGAAAATAACTTAGTGAACACAGGAGTAGTATTAAAAGAAGAGAATGGAATTCTGTTATGGAGAAGAAAATACAGAATAAAATGGAAAACACTAACCTTTGTGTTACTAACTCTCCCTTAGAGCTATAGTTTTATATTAAATTTCACAGATTCCTGTGGAAGCATATATTTAGAGTTTTTTTCCTGTATACTTGGTGTTTCTTACTCAGAATAGTCCCCTAATAGTTTTTTGTTTTCAAATTTTTGTCATGCTTTGTGAGTTTATTTGTGGCTTGGTGTGGTCTGTAATTGTCCTTTGATTACATTCAGGATGAATTACAACCTTCATTTTACTTAGAAGCTTTTAGATATCCATTTGTGTCTCAGTGCTGAAGTAATTACTGAGGATGCTTTTACACTGGTTTTGATCTTTTTGGGAAATCTTGACCAGCATACTTCAAATGTACAGCTATATGTATTCATGTTCAAGACTGCTTGACTCTTGATTTACTTTTAAAATGTATTTATTTATGCATTTGTGTTACCTGGCATTATAAAACACGCAGATTCTGCAAGGCCACAGCTGTGAAAGATAATAAAGAATGTTTTTATAAATACATAAGCAAGAAAAGGAGAGCTAAGGAAAATCTCCATCCTTTATTGGGCACAGGAGGGAACATTGTCACCAAGGATGAGGAAAAGACTGAGATACTTTTTTTGCCTCTTCAAATGTCTCAGCAGGTCTCCACAGCAGAGATGATCCAGCCCTCTGATCACTTTTGTGGCCTTCTCTGGACCCACTCCAGCAGTCCATGTCCTTCATATATTGGGTCTTTCCTCATTAATCTGGGATAGCGGAGCAGAACAACTGGACTCTCATAAATCTTGAAGGTTCAAAATTAGGGAAAGGGAATTGTCTACATTTGCAGGCAGAGATTAGGTGTGACATTTACTCAAGTGAGTGTGAGGACCTGCAGTCCTAGATGTCTGCATAGATCTATGTCAACATATTAAGCTCGTTTAGAATTTCTCTGCAGTCACTTTAGATTATGGTGAAAAGGCCAGTAGCAGCCAGGAAGCAATTCAGAAAATTCAAAACCAGATATCAGCATTTGCTCATACGAATCAGATCCCAACAGTATCCACAGTCAGAATGGGACTGCAATGAAATCTTTGTTGGCCATCTCAGAGGTAGAGCCCTCCTCACAGAGCAAAGCAGATCAACTTCATCTGAGTTATCTCAACTAAACCTGTGCCAATCATCCCTGAAGTGCTTGACAGAATCTGAAGGGGAGAGCGCTGGAAGGTCTGGTGGCTTTGCACCATGAAGCTCATGCTTCCAGAGCTAGACCTTGACCCCTTTGAGTGAGACACTGCCCAGATTCACAACAAAGAAGGATTTCTGTCCCTGAGGAGCTTACAAGCTGACTGTAAAACAAAAGACAGAACTACAAGCAAACAAGTGTTAAATGAATGGAGAGATATAAATGAAATCCCTGAAAACAGAAGGGAAGAAATTATGTAATGGAAGGCTATTTGTATTTGCTTATAGGCCCAGTGCTGATCTTTTGCTTGAAAGAGCAAATCAAGGATTTGATGAGATAACTTTCTGAAATATTGTAGAACTACAGCAATGGAAAACATTTTCTGAAGCACAGGTCCAAAAAAAAGAATGTTATTATGCTAGCTTGCCTACTCTATTTTCTTGGATTTGATGTAAATGTGACTTAGCTTGTCTCTGAAAGCAGATGCATCTCACTTCTGCTTTGAAAAAACAATTCAAAGTCAGAGCAAATATCATCATTGTTTTAAAGCAATTTATCATCCAGCATTTACCTCTATCCATATGCCACTTAACTTTGAAGAAACTTGAACACCAAAATCTTCTCTAAAACATGTTTTATTTTGCAGCCTAGCTTATTTTTAAAAATATATTAAATGAAAATCTAAAGCCATGCAACAACACTATTAGATATCGTTGCAAACAATGCACTGCCAACTATCTTAAGGTATTGACTGTGTCTGCTTCAGCCTAATGAAAAAATGATTTCAGAAATTTATGTTTCAGCTGCTATTACTTCGTTGTTAGAATGGAAACATCAAGTGAAGTAGATCAGTACTAACTGGCAGGGGAGAGAAGTTCACACGACATCTTGTGAACAAAGGCGATAAATGCCCCACTTCCATTTCATCAATCTGATTATTTTGCAGTAGTGAATAGAAAATTTGATTTTAAAAAAAAT
The DNA here is from genome assembly GCA_013400655.1 of Mystacornis crossleyi. Lineage (NCBI taxonomy): Eukaryota > Metazoa > Chordata > Aves > Passeriformes > Timaliidae > Mystacornis > Mystacornis crossleyi. The sequence goes on from VYZQ01005221.1 coordinate 8,853, forward strand.
GTTTATTTCCTGTTTCTACAATGTACCTTGTTTACTAATACAATTAGTTTGACAAGCTGACATTTGAGTGTCTTGGTTCTGCTTAAAACTTTGTTTTTCTTTCAGTGTTAACTGCTTCTGCCTTCCTCTTGCAGTCAATTCTTTTCAGTCTTTTCCTTTCTTTTTCTGGTCTCTTAAGGAAGTTAGGAGTCTCTAAAGGAAAGTCCAGAGGTTTTTCTCTGTTTCAGTGCTCACAGAAATGTGAGGAGGCTTTGGAACAAGCTACCCTGTGCCAGATTTAGTGTGGATCAGCTAATGTACTTTAAGATCATTTTCAACCTACTGACCATTTTGTTTCAGTAGTCTCTTACTTTCCTCCATGGCCCAGCACAAGTTTTATGATAAAACCTGATTTCATTGTTTTCATGTCACAAAATCCTTATGGCTTTCCCAGCCACTTGTCATCTTCAGTTACTACATTATCGATAAAATAAGTGAAAGAGAATCTAAGAAAAATTATCTCTTTATGGTTAATGGTCTTCTCTTCCAGGCACCAAATACAACTTGTCTGCAGGAGAGTTTTATTCAGCATCAGAGGAAGAGCACTGGGTTCCTGCAGGACAATAGAGAAAAAGCCTAACTGCTGCGGACAGCTATCAAGACAGTCCAGAGAGATATAGAAAAAAGCAGGCACCTTTCCTATGCTCACCTGGACAGATTCATCTCTGTCTTCAAGCAAATAAGTAGAGTAATGTCTCACTGTCTCTTTTTCCTTTGTGGACTGAGAGCCAGAGATCCCTGACTTGCACTTTTTGAAGGGTGCCTGCATGGCATACTTTTGGCGAGGGGCCTGTTCAACCACAGTTTCCAAGAGCACAGGTACGAAGAGGTTATGCATGTATCAAATACATAAAACTTGCTGGAAGGCATTGACCCAAAACCCAGCAAGTTAAAAAGGAATATGGCAAATCAAAGAGTGACCAGGAAATCGCAAAGCTTTAGGAATGAAGGAAAAGGCTGAAGAGAAGCATGAAAGAAGCATGAACATTTTTAATAGCACCAGAGAGATCTAAGTGGAAACAGCAGGAGCCAAAAGCTGCCCTGATATCCTCACCTCACCTCACACAGGTGTTTGCAACCTTGTGGGGGCTTTCTCACCAGGATGGGCATCAGTGGGTTATAGGGAGTGACAAGCATTCATCCTGATGTGCCAGTGAATGAAGTGTCCCTTAACTGATAAATGTCTTCCGTCCTGAATTGGTTTAAACTATGGGAATTGAGTAGCTTTTCCTGTGAGAGTTTTTGTGGCTGCTCTTGAGCATCAGGTAAGCGCAGAAGGAGTGATGTGCACTTGGAAGCATGGGAAGGGAAGTGTTTTCTGGTGGGCAGGAAAGAGATGAAGACTCTGCATGTTTGTATCATCTGCCTTCCACTCTGCAGTTTTTCTCCCTTTGCGGAAATGATTGGTAGAGAACTCAGCAAGATGAATGTCTCTAAACAGTTTGTCTCCCTCCTGCAGGCTTGTCAGTGGGAGTGAGTTCTGAGGGTTGCTCTGAAAATCATTTTGGAAGGAGGCAAATCAGGGTAGAAAACAGAGAACAGCATTGGGATATATCACTTATCTCATGTACCCTGGCTAAATTTAATTTCAAGATGCAGTCACCCCATTAATGCCTGCTTTTAGGGCAAACAGTCCACAGACCCACAGGAGGACAAGTAAGGAGGACCTCTGAGGAGGTCCCAGTACTCGAGGCTGAGGAGGTACAGATAGAAGAGCCACTCAATGGCAGTGACCAGAAGATATACAGATTTAATAGTGGTACTTGGAGGAAAACAAAGGATATCCCTCACAGTAGAATGAAATGTTGGAAAGGAAAAAAACTACCCTAAAATGAGTAAGATTTTTAAAGAGGTATTTAACATGAGTAGACAATGAGGTAAAATGCTACTAAAACATATTATAGTAGAAACTTAGGGCCTAAGAGGACCATTCCCATACCTTAAAGCTGCTGTATCTGAAGTGTAAAGTGAAAAAAACCTACACCGGTAAAAGTGGCAGTGGTATCCACTTGATAAAAAGATATAGCAAATAAAATACCAATGAACAGCAAAGAAGCCAGAAAAAGTAAAAGATAGGAGAAACTCAGTGAAGACAGTGCCAGTAATCAAAACTCCTTCAAACACATCAGAAAGAGGGAGCTTGCCAGAGTCTGTAGAATGAATAGACAATAAAGATTACAAGCTTTGATCCTCACTTATTGTTAAGGAAGGTGGAGAATTTATCACTGTTGCAGAAGAGCAGAGACAAGGGTCATGGAAAATTCTGTCAGCCAGAATTATAAACAGCAAGCATTTTAGAAATCAAAAAACTAAATTCAAACCTCTGAAAGCTCCTATTTTTCAAAAGAAATTCAGATCTGTGAACTTCACAGAATCATAGACTTGACAAACTATTAAGCAAATACCCTACCTGCTACTTCTCCCCTTGAGAATTAGGGGAATAAAAGAGCTAATATGGAACCATAAGGATCTTAAAGGCTGACTCAGGTCATCTTGGGAAAGACCAACCAGTTCTTTCGACTTTAGCACCAGCCAGATTGGCAAGGAACCGTAATGAGAAATGGAATTAATAATTGTGGGTGAAATTATAGATTTGGGATGAGTCACAGCAATTGTTTGTGAAACTATAAGTATTCTTTGAAGATGGCAGTTTACCAGATAGGTGGACCTGTCATTCCAGTATAAGCGGGATTAAGAAAATAGGTCGACAAGGGCTTTCAAGAAAAACTACTGAAGAAGATTTCCTTCAATTAACAAAAATAAATTTTGACTCTGTCCTGTTGTAACAACACATGCTAGTAAATGAACATTTTATATTATTGGGAGTCTCAAAAGATATGTAGTAGCACCTTTCATTATCAGAATATTCAGAAATTATAACAAAAAAAGGTAAACAGTGGGGAGCCAATTTTGCAGAATTTATGAAATTATTAAGGATAGCTAATTCTGAAGCAGAATTCCTGCAGAGATGCAGAAAATTCACGGTGCTGAATAACTGGGTGAAGATCAGATGATATTCAGGGTTGATAAATGGACATTAATCCACATGAAAGAACAAGAACTCTATCTCTCTTAAATAGGAGACATACAAACAGTATAATCACACAGAAGTGAGACTTTGGGGTCATTCCCGGCTATTCTCTAAAAATGGTAATGGAAATTTCTTGTCAGCAAGACATATGCACAGCACTGCTGTGGCAGAGTTAAATGACTAGTTCTGAGAAAACCCACACAACAAAATCCATCCAGATGGGTGATTCAAAATACTCCCATGGTATATTAACTACTTTCAAAAACTTTGTTGGGGGAAAAAAAAATTAAAATAGGATACAAAAGTCACCAGTGAAGTTTCTACTTCCTTTGTTGTTGTCTTCAGTAAAGCTTTCACTTTTGATTCAAAAGCTCATTTGGTGATGTAATTGCTTTAGTGCAGTGCTGTGCTGAGGAGGAGAGCTGAGTAGCTATCCTTAATAATT
>VYZQ01005221.1:15398-27325 GCA_013400655.1 Mystacornis crossleyi
CAAACCATTGGTATTCAATGAAATACACAGAACAAATCAGGCATTCATGTTTGAAATCTGTTTGACATAAATGCACCTTTTGTTGTCGTGGTTAAATCCACAGAAATTGATTTATTTTGAATATCAGACAATCAGTTCCTCAACAAAGTTACATAAGATGTCTCTCCTAGATACTTGAAGGTTTTTCAGAAGAAGATAGCTCAGTTGAATAAAGCACTTTACTTATAATTTTTTTTAGATTTTACAGGAAAAGGCTAGATAGGGCTCCTTCTTTGCCAAGGAAGCAATTTGATCAAACATTTTTTATGAGAGTATAATCTCTTTTACACGTTTGTATGAAATAAATTAAGAGAACTTAAAAAAGTACTGAAAGTTCTTTACTGAAGTTCTGCTCTTAGTCACAGTTACCACAGTTATCACATATTTTAATTTTTTTCTACTTAAGGTCTTATATGTATGCTAGACCACTGGACACTGAAAGGAAGTACAGTCATGTGGCTTTCCCTTAGGCTTTAAATTTTGAAGCCACTTTGAAAAAGAAACAGACATTTTTGCTTCTCTTTCTCAGGCTTCTGAAAAATGACAGCCTGTGCATCCTGTGGAATTTCAGTTATTTGGACCTAGGCCCGTGCATGTCAAAGTTGCAATTAGTCAGTGCTTGTAAGAAGCAGCACAAAATGATGGAAAGCTTTCCTGGGGATAGAATAGCATTATTTCTTAGTGTGATTTGTTAAATAACTACTGTAGCATATTGCCATTCCACAGTATGCCGAGGTTGAAATACTTTAGTAACACAGGGCCAGGAAAGACTTTAAAGCCTACTATCACCCTGCAAGTTTCCCACCTTGCTTTTAGCCAGGCATGATTTACTTCCCAGGACAGCAGACACTGGCAGTCTTGGCAGGGGCAGATAGAACAGCAGCTTTTGAGCAGGTGCAGAGTTCCTTGGCAGCACAGAGCTGTGTGCAGCGCCACTCCTCAGTCCCAGATACCTTCCATGCTTTCTGCCTGACTTGGGAACACCTGACTGGCAGAACCCAGGGCAATCCAAAGCCTGCCTCCGCTGAGGCTATGACATGGGAAAGCAAACAGGATTTCTTGCAGAAACAGGCACTGTGCTGGTCACTACAGGTTGGCACCTTGACGGTGGTGCAGCCTCGGTCTCCACTGGGCTGTCAGTGGAGGCTTCCAAAGAGCTGAGAAGAATGGCAGGGAGCTCCTGAATGCATTGTGACAGGAGCAGACACTGAACAGGACAGAGAACCCCTCAGGGTTTGCTGTTCACCTACTTCTATCTTTTATTCTCAGTACTCTGCACACCTCAAGGTAAATATTGTGCAAGTTGGACCCGAAAATCAAAACCCACAAATTTCTTAAACCGCATGTTCCTCTGGGCAGCAACTTGTTCTGTGTTGTGTAGAGCATCCAGTGCTCTGGTCCCCTGCAAGATAAAAATAGTTCATAAGCAACGCAATTTGTTCTTTCTGCTTTCCTTTGTATTTCTGAAATTCTTTCTTCTGCCATTTATTCACAGCTTTTCTTATGAAGTGTGAAGTAACACATTGAAAATTTTAATTTTATCTTTGAAATATGCTTAAAACTTAGGTGAAAAAGATGATATTTACTTCTGGAGAAAAGCACCATTCTTGATCCTGTTGGCACTTTGGATATTTCAGGGTACATGGATTACTAAAACTGGACATTCACTGATTATGTAGCATTTCTTTCTGGTCCACGACAAAATACAGAGATAGCAAACACTCCTGAATCTCTGGTGATGGGTCATTAAAATGAAATTTTACCTATGATTTAGATAGAAGATAGATACAAGTTTACTAGAAAAAAAAAACTAAATTCTTTAGAATTCATCCCATCAATAACTTTTGAGACTGGTAACCAGGAAACCAACCTACCATTTTGATATAAGCAGTGTGTCACCAGTAAACCACTTGAGAGCCAGCTAGTTTCTGTAACAGAAAGGGTGAACTTGGCAGAGCCAAGTTCCCTAGTGTGCTTCTGACTGCTTTGGACTCCAACATGATCATCTTTTTGAAAATCTTCTGTACTTTGTCGATGTCTTTGTTTCACTTGCACCCATTACACACTTCACAAACCTCTGTATATTCACACAGGTTCTTCAAAATCACACCCCTGTAAAAATGGCAATTGCTTGGGACCTCTGAAGCGTTTCCTAACAAGGGCTGGCACACCTTAACGTACTGCCTTTCTTACTGTGTGAGGGCCCGTTTGAAACCTTTTACAACCTGAAGTTTTAAAGTCTCATTTTTTATCTCTGTTTTCACAATATAGTGGCCACAACAGCACTGATATCATTTTTGTAAGGATGTGCAACTCTAGATCAGTCTTTCTCACAACAATATGTGTTTTCTATATGCAGAGTGTTTTTCATTCAAGTAAGATATTCATTATCACCATCACAAAAATATTCTCACCTGCCTTCATTCTGGATATTTCCCTTTTCATCCTTTCTGACACCAGTGTCTACATGCCAGTTCCACTGTAAAACTGAAAATATTTGAATGTAAATTAATTTTGTGTCACTAGTACCTTTCTTGAGAAACCCAGCAGAGAACGTTGAAAGTTTGGGCTTTTTCTGCTGCCAGCATTTCCATTAAAAAAAGCTCTGCTGGTGACTTTATGAACAGCATTCCAGGGTGCCAGTGGAATGGAAGAATAAACCAGTCGAGGCAGGAACATAAAAATAAACAAATAGACTGTCTTCAGAAATCTGGAGAACTTTTTGAGAGCCAAATATTTTAAAATAGTTGTAATAGCCACCTATCTCCTATTCTTCCAGTCATTATTGTACCCCGAAGTTTTTAATGTGGTCAGGGTAAAAGAAAAGCCTAATGTTGAAAAACAGTGAGAGATGAGTTTTTGAGAGTTTTCTAGTTAGACATTGAAAAGAAATTATTGGATAAAATGGTGAAATAGATCAAATTAACTTTTCATCGCATCCTTTTTAGAAGGCTGTTCAGGAGAATATCCATGTGGAAATCAAAGTTGGATTGGAGGTGCAGCCATACCTGATCCCAATTCCAACATTATCTAAGAAGCAAAAACTTTATGAGCAATTTCTCAGATTTGGTTTTGATGCCTGTGTATAAAAACAGCGTATATAGAACTTGTGATGTTATTGATGAAGTTGTTATAATAAACACACGCATCCACTATTAATACATTTCAGTCTGTAAAGAAAATTCATGCAAATAGCAAGTAGTAGGGATAATGAATCTACTTCTGCAGCTGGATTTAATGAGGCAGAGTGTACAGAAGAAAAGGAAGATCTAATAGGTAAAAGTTTAAAAGACCGATTAGAATTTTAAAATATATTCACTGAATTTCTTCTTCTTAGAAGCACATCATTCTCCCAATGAAAAATGACCAACATAAATTGTTACTCCATCTTATTCTGGATAGGGATAGAACTGCACACAAAAAATTCTAAGAGAATCAAGATGTAGGACTAAATTTTGAAGCCAACAACATGAGGGATAAAATTCCTACTGGTTCCCTTGAGCCAGGAATTCATTTCAGAAGAAGCTGCACAAAGGGAAGGGATACACAGCTACAAATTCTGCGGGGATAAGTGGCTCTCAGACACACAAAATATTTTTCAACTGAAATGAAAAGAAGACATTGAAAAATAACAGACATAAAGGTTGAGGTACAGTAGTTAGGGAAAAAGAAAGTCAGTAATAGCACTCTAGCAGGGATTATGCATAAGTAATATTGCGAGTGAGCAGAAGTCTCAAAAATAAAATGCTCAAACAATTACCAAGAGAAAACCAAAGAGAATAATGAGTTTATTTTTTCACACACAACTCTACAGGCAGCTAAAGACCAAATAAGAAATAAAGAATAAATAGATCACAAAAAAAACCTGAGTAGTGGAAAGAATCTGTGCTTGATTGTATTACATTTGAAGCCACTGCACTTCTGTGAATCTGATCATTGCAATTCTTGGCTGCCAGAGAGATGAACAAATTGAGAGTATGAACCACTTATTTGTACAGTCTAATGAAGTACAAGGTTTTTTGTGGTTAGAGCAAAGCTGTTTGCTCTTGAGAACACTTGTTAACAATGACCTGTGCTTGAGAAATTAAAAACATTAGATATTTTCTTTTTTTCCCTGTCTTCAAAAGTGTAGTAATAATTTTGATGGGCTGCCAATTAAGAAAATTGTAACTAACACACTGCCGGCCAAATCCAGCAATCCAGATTTCACTGAAAAAGGGAGAAACTAACAGTTGCTGTGGATTTTTCTGGTGCTTATCTCACTCGTTCCTTCTGCATTTTGATTATTTGCAAAAAGATTGATGATTTAGACACACATGCCTAAGTGTGGCTTCCTTCGGCATCTGAATATTAGAGAGGGAAATGTTCCGTTGTGCAAAGATAAAATGAGTTCTATCCATGGATAGATAATTTTAAATCTGAAGGTACTTATGTTATACATGCAGTCATTCATCTGTAAGCGCCTGCTTTATCTTGCAAGTGTAACTGGGATGGAAAATATAGAGAAAGTGTTTCCCACGACGCTGGAATTTTAACTCCTCACAAATCCCTAGCCCAGCTTAATTTCAGCATCTGATATCTTGCCAGTTCCAACCCTAGCAAAATGAAGTTTTAGAGTCTACTTTGACACCATGATCACATATCAGCTCCTCAGCATCTCCTCTGAAAGCTCAGTATTTTAATAAAGGAGGTGACTTTCATGCTTTCAAGTTCCTTAGGATCTCAAAGCTGATATTTTATCTTCTTTGTCGTTGTCTGGCACATTCTCTTTCTTTTGTCCCTACTGTTTTAATCTATTCTTCTTCTCAAGAGTGAGTAGTACAATGCTGCTGGAAGCAAACAAAATAGAGACCTGTTCAGTGCATCCAATAAAAGCTCATCTGGAAAAGACCAACAGCATGTAANTCCAAAAGAAAATCTGTTTCCTGAGTCTTGGTGTTACCAGAGCCACATACAAAATTAATTCTGTTACAAGCCGTGGAGGAAACTTAGATGTGGGGTAGCAACTGGAATGATAATAAGAATTTCTTCCACTCATTGACATTCATTGACACTCTCCTCTATCAGTTATGAATTGGCCTTGAGTCCCAATAACATTAATTGGAAGAACACACAACCAGCCCAGAACAGGCTCAGTTGGGATGCCAAGAAACAAAGACATCGATAGGAGATATTTGTAATTCTATGACCAAGGATTTTCTTTCACTTCCATTTCTAGTGTCTGGTTTTAAATCCCTGCAAAGTCAGTTGGACTCTCTTGATCAACTACAACAAGACTTTATGATGATTTTTATAATAAATTGCTGTCCCTGTCATATTTAAGTTCTGCCTATATATGAGGCTACATACTGTGTTAAATTTCATCAGAACTCACAAATTCTCACTCCAGGGTCCTGAGTAAAGGTAGTGTGAATGGCTCAAATATCTGGAAACAAGCAGCTGAGGAGTCATTTGGTAACTGTGGAAAAGTAGCAATGCATTCCACAAGCAGGTACTTTCACATGCAGGCTGTGTAACCTGTTGATCCAACAATCACTCCCCATTTATCTTTTTCTGATGTCATTGGTAAAAAGGAATATTTTATATTTACACATATTCAAAAACCTACTTCCAAACTCCTCAAATATTGCAAAATGCCAGATTTTCTTTTTACCTCCAGGGAAATTCTTGGGTTTGACCCATAACATGTCAGAGCTCTCCTCTTCTTTTGACATGTTAGAGATCCAGCACTGAGACATCAGTGGTAATTACCACATTTCTGGTGATAAAGAAACAATGAGAGGAGCACAGAAACTGCCACATTGAAACACAGAGTTCAATTACGCTATTTATCTCTGACATGGGTCAGCATCAAATTTAGGGATGTGCCTGCAAAACAGCTGTGTACAAATCTAGAAGTAATTTTCTGGCTGCTGTCATCAGATATTTTATTCATGCCTGGAAACATACAGATAAATATTTCTTACCTGTGTGGCTTATGTATATGACTTGAGAGTATCTTTCTACTCATATAAGCTTCCTATCTTTTTCTAAATCCCAGTTATGCTCTTGGTCTCAAAGATGAGGGGTAGCAATTTTTCAGAGGAGCAATTCCCGAGTAATTGCTACACCATCATGTAAAACCAATAGCAGACAAACGATGCCATTGTAGAGCAGATGTTTAATGTGGGACACGGTAGTAAATGTGATTGCTTTTTATTTCCGTTCTGCTCATCTTAGGCTCTGAAATTTCCACGCAGGAAACTATGCAAGTAGGCTGACAGCACTTGATTTTACTACTCTTATTTATGTGGAAGATTCTCTTATCAGCCCGTTGTTACTGTCATTAGCCTTGACTAGCACTTAATCACTCAAGATAAAACAGTGACTTGTCACCTTTCCAGCCACTGTGTACAATTTGGAGTGGAAATGAGTGGGTCCAATTCAAAGCAGTCAGCGTAATTTTAATCAGTCAGGAGCTGCCAGCCTTCTAAACCCAAGGGTGTCCCTGGGTCATGGGATGCAGGTCAGCAGATGGACAAATACTTCAGTAGCTGTCAGTGCATTGTGCTGTGTTGCTCATTTGTCAGGGAGTTCTGCCCTTAGCAAAACAGCCTGAATATTCAAACACTGCAATAAATCACAGAAAAGAACGAGACTGTAAGCTGGACTTTGTTTACAATACTTGATCCCTAAAGTAGCAGGAACATTATTGCAGCAATTGTGTTTAGATTAAAATTTGTCATGTGGATGCACAGGTCTGGCTTCCGAGGCTCCCAAGTCATGACTGTGAAAAATCTGGTGGTATTTGTTAATTGTGCTTTGGTGTATGTAAAGACACTCACACAAACACACACACACACATGGATCCACAACACTATAATATATGTGAATATTTATTTATATTCACATAATATATGTGAATTATTATTATAAGGCTTGCCTATGTATCATAATTCGTGTGTGTGTGTGTGTGCGCTTAAACTGCAGACATAACTTGACTCCCACCTCTACAACTGACCTCTTACTCCTGATAATATATAAATTCTCTGTGCAGGCTGAATAAAAATGAAGCTGCTTCAAAACTCTGTAAGTTTTCCAGAATTTCTTACTCTATCAAAGCAAAAAACCAAAACATTTCACAGTGTTTTGCTCAATAAAGGCAAATCAGAAAGTGGGTGGCATTGACAAATGCACCTTTCTTTCATACTAAACAGCAGTTTTGTCCTTGAGCTGAGATATTTTTCCCAAAATTTTTACTGGAACAGATACATTTCTACCACACATTTTTTGGTTCGAATAGATTTGCATCAAACCCCCATCAACTCCAGGGAGAAATATTTTTCTCGGAGTATGTTTACACTTAAGGGGCTGAGACTTTCTAAAAGAAAATAAGAATTTAACTAGGCTATCTGATTAAGTAGATAACAAAGAATTTGTCCCTAACAGCATTTGAGTTAGGACCAATTTTCATTTTCAGGTGCTTATTTTCTGAAACATCTCACTATTCAGTTCTGCCTACTCTAGTCTTACACAGATGAAAATTTTAATTACATACTTGGAAAGGCAGCTTAAAATCATGATAAAAATGCAGGAAATATGTGTTAAACCATTTTACTGATGACCAGTTAATACAAGATTCAAAAAAGGGTCCTTAAATTTTCTAGGAACAGTTGTCTAAAATCTAGTCCAAGCTCTTCAGAAAGATGGGCACTTTGATTGTTAAAGTGTCAACTCTTCATGTGTCAGCTTCTTCATGTTTTTCCAGCATGTCTCCACTTTTAAATTCAAATGTCTTCTCATTTTTAGGACTTATCATGGTAAACATTTCATTCAGTTGGCTTTACTACAGTAACTGAAATTCTGCAGACTAGATGGATGTCTCCCAAGAAACAGCCAGGCCATCTCCTACTACCTAAGGACAGGTCTGTGGCAGTATTTGACACTCCAATATTTGACCCCCTTCCTTCTCTTGATGTTTTCCCCACACTGTCTCATCAACACCTGTATTTGCCTTTCAGCTCACAGGCCTTTCTTCTTTTCGAGAACCATTTATCCATCTTCCACATACATGCCAACAATTTTTCCAAGTGAAGAAATGAAGTAGAAAAGGGAAAAATGGCTCAAATAATCTTTCACACAGACTAAGAGAGAAGTTTCCCAGACAGTTATGTGACATTTAAGTTTAAAAATTTAGTTCAAATTTAAAGTCACTCCTAAATTCTTTGTACTAAATTAAATGTGTTACATTCCAGTCTTTCTTCAGGAGACCATGCATGAATTGGAAGAACATAAGAGAAGCTGAGGTTTCAGCATGAAAAAAGCAAGGAAGAACTGGAAATTGAGAAGACAGGCTATTGTTTCTGAAACTAATTGTCAAAATCCAGCACGTTGTATACTTTGAACTCCGCAGAAGTATCTGAGCTTCTGAGAGCTGACAAGAACAAGAAATGATCTCTGAACCTGCAGAGGATCCTAATGAGATTCAGCTCTCATTAATAATCTCAGTATCTTCTAACCTTTTAAAATTTTTTTTTGCTACATCTGTGAATAGGACAGAAGTCACTGAATTTCACACAAAATCCTCCGTTTGCTGTTGCCTCTTAGCTGTGTCCTGGATTCTGCAAATTCTCATGGCTGCTTTCAGTTAAAAAATTAGGGGTTTAGATTCCCACTGAAGTTAAATTCATCACCATAAAGATGAACATTCGAGTCACCAGACCAGCTATTAACAGCAACATTGACATTGTACTGAATTGGTACAAAATGGCTCCAAATGTTTGTTGGAAAAACTGGAGCTATAAAGAAATTGTGCTGCCCTCTGGTCTCCAGCTCCAGCTTGTAAGGCAGCAGTACAACAAATCCTCCATTTCTCTGCAAAAATGAAGAGCAGCAGGAAAGAGGTGACAGGAGGTTGCTGTGCCTCCAGAAAGGATCGGCATACCAGGTGCGTGGTGAGGCAAGAGAGAGCACAGATCACCCCTCAAGCTGAGTTTTGAGGATGCTGTATAGATGGTGAGATTTAGGTAAAATATATCTTTATGAAATGAAAAATAAGCCCTCTGCAAAGACAGTCCAATCTTTGCCACATTTCTCTTCAGGAAGGCTCACCTTCCTGACAACTGCTGACATCAAGGGACATTTTGCCATGGACTGTTTTAGTCCTTGAACTTACCTGGCTGCTCATTTGCTGAGTGCTGCTTCATCAACGACCTTGTACCAATGCTCCTTCCATTCTCAGAAGCAGGGAGGACTCTGGCTCACTCACTCACTCATTCACCCACTTGTGTCATCAGGCAAGGGTGACCTAGAAAATCATCTGTTGCCTTAGGTATAACAAAATTACTGTTTCATACATGGATATACTGGAAAATTTGCTTTCATTTGCTAGTGACTTCCGTTTGTGCTAATATTTGCTTCACACTCATTTTTTCAGAAATTAGAATAATTTTGCCCTAAAAGGCCCTGGATAGACACTGCAGGAGAACTCTGCTGTTGATCTCAGGTAATTAAATGTCTCTTACCACTCTGGGCCACTTGCGTCCACGATAGATCACAAGTTACAGGTGGATGTGGTATAAAAAATAAGCAGATAAAAATTCTGCTTTATCATTAACTGCAAAGTTATTATATATTAAGCAAAGTTTTTCTGAGATAAACCCTTATATCCTTTAATCTTCTTTACATATATTTTCAGGCACCTGCAAAAATCCAGTCTGGAAGTTAATACCTCCAGATTTTCACATTGCAATATTTTCAGTGAACTTTTCAGCATTCATGGGTATTTCTGTGTCTTGTGTATCTTTTCCAGATAAGGACCTGTTATGATGAAATTTTTAAAAAATTAAATATACACACAGGTGCACACGTGCACACACACACAAACATATATATACATTAAAATGTATAGAAAAGCATGATTTTTTTCCTCACATACATTCTTCTAAAATAGGACAGACCTACATTTTTCCATGTGTTTAAATTCTTTTTCTACACATAGTTGGCTTACTCATCATAGACAAGACTCAGACCCTTTTCTGTTCAAACCTTCCTTTTTAGAGCAGCCACATATTTGTGATTCATAATACAAAGTAGAGAAGGAAGTAGTGTTTATTTTACATTCAGATAAAATCGTGGTAAAGAATTTCACTTTAAAAAGTGAAGAGGATGAACAGTTGGTGCTACTTCATTAAACCAAGACGCCATTTGCAAAAGAAATCACTTTATTCCAGGAACGTAACACTTTCCTGGTCATTAGTTGTTCACAACCATTAAATATTTTCTCCACTTTCCAGATGTCAAGGCTGTCTCATTAAGAACTGAAACAGGAAAGTGCCTTGATTTTTCCTCTCAACACAGAAAACTGACAAGGATGAATGGCTAATTTCAAAAATGAATTTTCAACAAGAAGGAACTATTTCCAAAGGTAAAACCTGTGTGACAATCAAAAGCCATTCTCTATCTAGAAAGACAAAAAATTTTGTATTCTAATCTTTTTAAACTTATTTAACAATATTGCTCCTACCAAACTCTTACTGAAATTAAGGCAGATTGATCAGATCCATCAGATGTTTTCCCTATGATGTTAGGAGTTGTTCCAGCTTAGTGGGACTCAGTATTCCAAGTAATCTGGTAGGAAGTTGTCAGTTTATCTTCAGTTTCCACTGCCTTCTGTTTTCACCTTTTTTACTTTTGTTGCATGAGAAACTGTCATTGCTACTTTACATTTTTTGCCAAGGAGAATGCGTTGGTCTAAAAAATTACAGAATATCTTTAGTAATTTTTGAGCAGATTGTTGTGAAACAAGCTATGAAACTCAGATCCTAGCTTACTGGAACACAGGGGAATTTACTCGTGGAAGCTTTCATTTAGCAATGTTTAATTTATTCTTCAAAGATAAATGTTCTTTCGTCTTTGATGAAATGTGTGATATGTCGACTGAGTCAGAGAAATGAAAATTCTTTTATTTAGTAGTTTTGAAAGGATAATGTTTTCCACAGCATATTGCAATATTTATTTGGTTTATACTGTCTTTTTATTATTTTTTAATATATATAACATTCTCTGCAGGGAACTTGAACTGCAGTGTAATGCAGGTATAAGCAGCTGTAGATATAAATATTTTTTTTCAAATAAACATGAAGTTGTGACAAACTTTTACAAATCTGTGACTTGAAATCAATATTTTCTTGGCCTCCAGCATTTCGTGGTTTGGTTTTGGTGTGGTGACTTTTATTGTTGTCTTTGGCTTTTCTGGGCTTTGTTCTGATGATAGTTTACTTAAAGCATTCCTTTTTTCATCCAGGTTTTGATGGCCTTGTCCTTTGTTTTTCTGAACATAAGTTGGAATATAAGGTAAACAAAATATCATTTAGGAAATCTTAACTCATCTATTAAAAAAAATAAAAGTTTAAGATGAAATTCTAAAGCCAAGTTTTTAATTTGAATATTAGGAGAAATGAGCTAGAGAAGTTTGGTAAGTATCCAGATTATACTCAAATTTAACATCTAACCTGACAGAGGTATTGTATGAGGAGCAAAACTACATGGAAAAAGGTTTCACTCACCCCAGATTCATGATTCTTGTCATGGGTTGACACCTCTTCCTGCTTTTCAGGTTTTTCTTCCTTTTGGCTCTGTTTCCTGGAGGAAGTGGTTTGCAGCAACAGGTGCTGTAATTTCCTCCAGAACTGGACAGAACCAATCAATTAACTAATTTGAATATCGACAGCTCTATTGAGCCACTTAGAGAAGGGGTACGCCCTGTGAATTCAGATTAAAAGAAGATGAAGGGTGGGAATCTTTCTCTTGCTCTTCCGGCGAAGACAGAGGTAACAGAGGGCCCGCTCAGCCCCTTGGGGGGGGGGGCTGGGCCGGCCCGGCGGGGCCCGGCTGGGCCCTGCCAACGC